>JAOXJP010227815.1:0-11234 GCA_025762735.1 Platanus orientalis | reverse complement strand
GGGTGATTTTCACTTTTCGGCCCCATGTATCCCCCATGCATGCAGAGGGGACATTAGGCTTTCATTAAGGGGGGACAATGACATTATTTTTTGAATTTGGTGCCTCTTTTAAATAGGGAGCAAATGTTCATTTGAGCACTTGTTTTAATGGTTTTAATTCGACATGGATTTGGTGTGCCCCCTAACCCCCTGGCATGCAAGGGACACATCACGTCAAAAAGTGATTTACACTTGCGGGTGTAAATCACTTACCGATGTGTCCCCTACATGCAAAGGGGATGTTAGGGGTACTTTATAGGGCACACCAAATCCTAAGGGGTTTTAACACTATGCACCCCATTTTTATGGGTACCTATTTTTTCATTTGAAAGCTGTTTTAACTCTATGCACCTAGCTTTTGTCTATAAAGCACGGTATGCCCAAGCCCTCCCTAACAAAGATTCGGATTATTATCTTGGGCTCAACCCCTTGAGCCTAGTTCAGGCCAGGTTTTTTAAAGGCAAATTTTAGGTTGGGTTGGGTTCAAGCTGGCGCGAGCCCATAGACACCCCTAATCAAAATGGTATTTAATGATATAAAACATAATTTTTTTAAGGGAAATAATAAGTAAATAAGTAAGAAAATGATAGTTAAAGGGAGATATAGAAATGAGTTGGGTAAAAAGAATAAAAAGAAAGAGATTAGGGGTGTCCATGCACCACCCTAAAAATGAGAAAAATCACAATCAATCTTGATTTTTAGGGTGTTTTATGGGAAATTTAAATGAAAATATTATAATATCGGACATGGGTGAGTTGGCACCTGTGGGCCCCACCCTTAACTATGGTAGGTTATTCAGGGATCGTACGCACATCCTTTGTTTGACAATTTTCATTATTTGTTACGTGTCGATTGTTGGGACTCAATGATTTTTCTTTGATTAGGAGATGATCCTTAGCCATAGAGGTGAGGACGTTTTGCATGGAAAATGAAGAAAGATTATAAAAAAGAGATTGCAAGATTATGATAAATTAGGAAAGTGATTTTAGAAAATATAAACAAGCATTAATAGAGGTGAAAGAGTGGGGAAGAGATTTTAGGAAGATAGAGATGTAGTATTAATAGAGGCTGTGACGTTTTGAATGGAAAAAGGAAGGTGTTCACGTGGCACCAAAAAAAAATAAAAAATCAAGGAAATTTACAATCAATCTAGATTTTTATAGGGCATTATGGAAAATTTAAATAAAAAATTACAATATGGGATTTTAAGGTTAAATTTTAAATAGAAAAAAGAGATTTATATCTGTAATTAATAATTAGAAAATAATTTTTATGAAAAGACACGTTAAAATTATTTGCTTCCTTAAAACATCGGCAATTTATTTTACCACAAAAAAGTAATAAATAACGCAAGTTGGATGAGAGAGAGTGTGGGGGAGAGATTTTATGAAGATAGAGACAGTATTAACGGAGGTGGGGTGTTTGAATGGAAAAAGAGAAAGAGATAGCATGAGAATGATAAATTAGGTGAGTGATTTTACAGAATATAAAAAAGCATTAATAGAAGTGAGAGAGTGGGGGAGATTTTAAGAAGGTAGAAGTAATATTAATAGAGGTGGGGACGTTTTGATTGGAAAGGAAGAACGAGATATTGGTAGAATGATTTTAAGAAATATAAATAAGCATTAACAGAGGTGGGACAGATTTTAGGAATAAGGAGAGGATAAAAGACTTAATAGGGAGAGAACTAGGGGTGGGAAATCGTGTTGGCAGGTTGGGTTTGTGTCATGTCAAGGTGAGCAGATCGTCTGCTATCCAATATTTTTTGGCAATTCGTTTCCAATTTTTTGGGTCCGTTTCCTTCCAAATACGTGTCATGGTAAAGTTAAACTCAACAGGAAGTTCATGCCAATTCACCAATAAAAGGTCCTTTCCCGTGTCGAAGTAAGGGTATATGACTATATGTGTCTACCCAATCCTAGTTATCAATTAGTTTAACAAATATCTGAATATCCTATCAAATTGAATGGGCATCATCTTATGTAAATAACTACATGAAAATAAAATATTGCATTTATGAGGTATTTTACATTAGAAAATTCAAACATAAGAATCATACCAAACATCAATATCACAAGCATCATTATGAAGTTAAGACAACCATAACATGTGTAATAGGTTATAACCAACACCTTAATAAGCATTAGATATAGACGGCAAGTGTAAATATAGAGTCAACATAAGAAAAACATGAAGACAAAACATAAAGAACTTGCTGTTCATTCATTTTGGTATCGTACTTATGAGCACCAAACTGTGATCCTTTTGGTGCCAATTTCATTCTGATTGGAAATAAGATTAGGCAAGACTCACAGCAGAGAGTAAGCTTAAGATGACTACTAGAAATAGAAATGAATAACTAAAACATATTTAGACAAAACAGAATTATCTAAGCTCCCAAATCAAATGATATAACATAGATCAATAAAAAATAAAAAGAAAAAAAGAAAATTACAGTTAAGGCATAGGAATGGAGAGATGGAAGAGGGAAGAGAGAGATAGTAGAGTTGCAAAAGCCGAAGGATGCACAATTAAAAGGAAAAAAAAAAAACTTAAATGAACTTATCAATGGTGAGATGGGAAAGAACAACACAACGAAGGATTGCTAGATCCGAATATCAGTTAGGTTGGGATTTTAATGTGCTAGTAAGAAAGAAAAACAAAACAGCTTTGTCATTAGATTTTGCATAAAATCAACCAGTTTTGCAAATGGTTCACCAGAGTCAAAGTTTCCTCCCTGCCTTGGGGGTGGAGAAACTGGTGGTGTAGCAACTAGCGAGAACGACTCTTCTCTCTTGTCTCTTTTGCTATTGGGCTAGAAGAAATGAAACAATAAATCAAAAATGGGTTTGATTGGGTTAGGGTTACGGTTACCTACACTACATATAAATATATTTTATTGTATATAAAGAAACCTATCATATTATAATATGACTATTAATCTAAACTTATCATTAACTATAATTAGTAATATACATGAATATGTACATGGATACATATATATAAATGAATATTTAATCGAATACAAATATTAGTCAAAATGCAAATATATATATATATCTATATTTGTTCATTTTAATCGGATTTTTTTAAACAAACGGATAATTAATCGAATCGGATACATATATGTTTGTACTTGCTTTAAATAATATGAATATGAACCAAATTCGGATAATAATCAAATACTTGCATCCCTAGGGATAATGTCAATCATTCCTCTAGCCTCTCTGCAGCTCTAAAGTCATAGCCCATCTAGTTCAAATTGAAGGCACATGCTATCCGAAAAATTCATTCCCCAATTGTGGTAAGTAACTTAAAAAGAAAATAGAAAATATTTTGATTCAAAGAGATGTAGGGGAGGCTTTTTTTGTTTTATCTATTGTATAGGCTTGATATCATGCACGGTTGCATAATGTATTGAATAACCCTCAATTCAACGCCCAAATAACATTATCTTAAACAGGAAATAAAATTTAATATTATAAGTCAGTTTTTCATGTAGATTTGTTACATTATCCCAAACGGAATAAAATTTTATATTCTGTGCTCAGGTCAATCCACGTCCGGCACAAAGCCAAAAGGCCTAATGTACAAGGCCCAAGGCAAGACGAATGATTGCCGGGGTTGACATGGACCTCGGTAGACATGCCATTGATTGACACAAGATATGTTTTTGAATTTGGTCTCTTTTTGCTCACATTCCAAAACACTAGACACTTTTTTTGATGCTTTTGCCCCCTAACACAAATAGTTCACCATAGACACTACATAGACTTTTTCATCACAGAACATTTTCGGGGGAGGCTTAATACATAGATATACATAGATTTTTTAAAAAATATATTTTCTATATTGAAAGATTAGATCTTGGGCCAGCCTGAGGTCTATAAAATTAGGTTGGGTTGTGCTAGGCATTGATTTTTCAGGACTTGGGCTCAGTCTGAGCCCATTATAAGTAATAATGAGCCCTTCCTCAGGTCTACTAATGCCCGGTCCAGGCCTGACCCATGCACATCCTTGCACCTTGTTCATGCAACAAGTACCATAAACAGATAAATAAAAGAAGTAGAGATTACAAAGACAAAGAAGACCACAAATAGGTTCCATTAACTTAAAATGACTAAAATGCAGTTTGTTTCATAGTTAAAATTGTAACTGATGCAGTGAATGAGAAGTAAATTTAACTTATATGACCTTATTTTTTTATTAATACCGTTTCGGCAGACATTTAATAAAACAAAACCTTTTGTTTTTGTGCTAAATTTGAAGGTTTTGATTCTTTATTTAGTCGTTACTTATAAGATTGTTTGCAATCCACTAGAATGAATGAGACGGGATTTGTGCGACTCCTAAAGTGAGTCTTAGGTAGGAATGACATTAGGGGCAGACACATCAGCACAAAAAAGTGACATACTTCTTAGGGAATGCTTTTCACTTTTTGATGCTGATTTATCAGCCCCTAATATTATTCCTACCTTAGGCTCACTTTAGGTGGTCTCACAAAATTCTTAGGGAAAATGTAAACACTTTATGACCTAACAAATTCAACCTGATATGCCCGAAGACTGTCTCAAGGCCCTGTATATATATGTGTGGGCATTAGGTTGGCCCATCCTAGCCCAACAAAATACCAAGCCAAATTGAAATTCTTATGTATGAATCCTAGAGGAGGGGTGAATAGGATTATTTGAAAATTCTTTTTAAGTTGCCCCCAAATTCACTTATTACTTGGTTGATTAAATTGTCCTGGTATTTAATTACAATGTAATTGTGTACATGAATATTAATACATTCAATTGTTCTATAAGTGAAATTAATTCAATATGTATAGTGCTTGATAATGTAAATGATGAATGAGAACAAACTATAAGCAATCACACCTTGTATACGAGATGTATAGTGGTTCGGCATAACGGCCTACATCCACTTTCAAAAGCTCAACACGAGCTATGTAATTTTATTAAGATTGAAGCCAATATAATTAAGGATAAAATTAGTAAAATCCTAGTCTACTTGCCACATAAGCTACATGTGGTGTCTCAGCTAATGTGTTCTATTGTCTACTCTTCTGGTGTCCCGGCGGAAGAAATTTGGGTGCACACTACTGGTATCTCCGGCTAGAGTGATCTAAATAACTTTTACTAAAAAGTTAAGGTAAATGTTTGACTCTTTGTAGATTGATGTTGCATTTGCACACAAGTTGGAGTTGCTCCTCCTTGAGTTAGACGTGACTATTGCCCCCCAATTTCTTCTTGATTGGCTATTCAAACTAAATAGCCAATCTTGATGGGTTGCTCATTCTTAAGCACAATGTGACTATCAAATCCACCTTTCTTCACAAGGGTTTAGACAACGCTTAGTTTTTTTCACTTGATGGTTTGCCTTAGTAGGTGTAAAGTGGAAGTAGAGAATGGTCCCTTTGGGTGTGGATTTTCCTATATAAACTTTAGAGAGATTTCCAATAGAATGAGGAGCTGAATCTCTCTCAAATTTTCCAAATGTAGAGCAAAAGAGATGTAATTTTAGTTCATGATCATTAGCTTGCACATTTGATTTCATTTCAATATATATTGGACGAACTTGACTCATATCCATTATATTAGAACCTTCCTTAACAGTCAAGAGATCTAAGCCTTTGATTAGAAATGGTTTTTTAAAGATCAGACTGTTATACAATGTTTTCGGAACTTTGGATCAATCCTAAATCGATTTAAATGCAAAAAAACACTCAGATCCTGCAACCCGAGAGTTGTTGGATCGATCCAAACCATTTGAATCGTAGTGGTTCGATCCTGGATTGATCCAAATTCTCTATAATCTCTTCTAAAGGCTCGCGAATGCTACAGAGGACTTTAGATCATCCCTCCATGGTCCGGAAAGGTCTATAGACTTAGGAAATCCTTATCGCACCCTTGATTCACTTAGGCTACCATACAGTACATGATTTACTTGAAGAAGGCTCAGAATAGTGCGTTAACCCTTTGGGATGACTTGCCGACGCCTGAATTGATCTCTTGAGGCTTTATAGACACTTGATGATGATCTTCATGATGCTTGGACTCAAGGATCTCCTAGACTCTAACTTGACTCTATTCATGTCTTAGTCTATAAAAAATATGTATTTTACAATTCATGTAATTTATAATATATTACATTTACACAAATGACTCAGACTTGGAAAGGATTTCTGGTCAGTCTGGCTTGACCCGTTTTGGCCTTGTTTGGTATGTTCTACACCCCCGAGTTGATGGCACCACCATCTATAGTTGAAAATCCCAATCCCCCTATAAGTCTACCGATGCCTATTATAGCAACAAACATGGGTGTGATTTGATTGAAATTCCAAATTCAAATCTAGAGGGTGAAAAAAATCACACCCACGTTTGTGGATGCAATAATCTTGTTCGGATTGAAGAGCAATTTCAAACTGTAGACAATCCTCTCTCCCAAAATTTTAATAATGATAAAAACCATGGGATACCCAGATGGAGGGGATGCAAAAGCCTTAAACCTTCGGATGGATGAAAATCTAGCCTTTTACCTTCAAAGATACAAGAACAAGCAACAACAAAGATACAATATAAAGCTACTGAGAGGGGGATGCAAAACCTTAAGCCTTCAAATGGATTAAAATTTATCTTTAAACGTTCAAAGATACAAGAAGTAGCAACAAACAAGATACAATACAAAGTCAAACTTAAAAGTTTCAACTCCTTAAATTGAAAACATTTGCTTTATTGATAAACAAGTAACATTTACTACTCAAGAAGGAGGAGAACATGCAAGCATTGTCTTTAAAGTCTTTGACATAGAGCACTTGAATCAGAAACAAAGAAAATAAGAAACAATATTATTATTATTATTAGGTTTTCATCCACCCTTTTGCAACTTCGATATACGAGGTTCAATGCGAATTGGAAACCCTTTTGCTGGTGCAGGTGTCAAGTTTATGACTGTGTTCTCGTAATGAAGTAGTTTCTCCCATTTGAACCTTGTCACTACATTGTGCATGAAAGCAAGTATTTCGTATCGAGCAAACTCCTTTGCAGGGCACATTCGAGGTCCTCCACCAAAAGGAACAAATGTGTAAGGTGGTGGTCCGTGTCCTTCAAACCTTGAAGGTTATAATTTTTCTGGATCTGGGAAATAATCTAGATTCTTGTGCGTCAAATGTACACTCCAGTATAACTGAAGAAATGGAATATGAGTAACAGAAAAAGAAGACATCTATGTATTTCAAGTAATCACTAATTAGCTTACTGCTATAACTTACCTTCCATCCTTTTGGAATGGAAAAACCTGCATAGTTGAAGTTAGTTAGGGTCACTCTAAAGATTTCCTTGTGCGGGTGATGCGAGTCTCATCACTTCATTTACCACGTTCCAAGAATGCTTCATCTTTTGAAAGTCCTCCCAATTCAACAACTCCTCTGGTGCTTTCGACACTGCTATTTCCATTGCTCTTTTGTCCAATGCAGAAACAAATTTAAGAGTCAAATAATTTTCACAGTAACGATCAATATATGCCATACTTCAAACTATTTAGTATTCTCTTAAGTAACAATTTTTTTATTATTATTTAATTATTTAATTATTTGATTATTTAATTTTTTAATTTTTTTAAAATTTTAAATTTTTTTAATTTTTAAATTTTAAATTTTTGTTGGGTCTGGCCACTTGGCCTACTGCATACTACGGGTGGGCATGGCCCATGTTTGGGCTGGGCCATTGTCGGCCTCAGCCCAACACAAACCTAGGGCTTGGACCATAACTTTTAAAAAAAATTAGGCCTAATCCTGATCCTAGTTTATATATCAAACTCCAACTGGGCCATAAATTTAAAAAAAATAATAATTTTGTAATTTAGGCTCAAACTAAAAACTTGTTATGTAATAAGTAATGCTCTAACCAATTGAGTTATAAGAATTTATTAGTTTTTAAAAACTTAAAAAACAATTATTTAAATTCTAAGGATTGTTTTGTATAAAAAAAATCTTTGGTTTTACAATGAGTTAAACTCAATACCTTTTGCAAAGAACTATTTTTACCAACTAAGCTATATATATGTGTATGTGTGTGTGTGTGTGTTCCATATATATATATATGTGTGTGTGTGTGTGTGTGTGTGTTCGGGCCTCGAGCTGGCCCGGCTCATGCCTACCCCTAACCCTCCATACCACTCCAAGGGTTTGACCTTGAGTGAAGGTAGATACCACAGCCACCCGAGCAAGGGGAGTTGGCTTGAAGCCTCAATATTTAAAATGGAAACATCAAGTAGTTTGATATATATTAGTGGTTCTTTGCAAAAAGAGAGGAGGGGGGATTAGGAGCCTACCCAGAGTGCTGAGAAGAATTTTGCTGCCTCTTATAATGAAAGCTCTGTCAGCGAGGTGGACACATCAGTGCCGAAAAAGTGATAAGAGCACACTCAAAAAGTGTAAATCACTTTTCGGAGCTAATGTGTCCATCCATTGACGCCAATAGATGAAGCGTTCGTTAAGCGAGGCCGACAAAATCTGTACACTGTGAGTGCCCCTAATTGGTGAGAAAATCCTTTCCAACAAGCTTAAATGACATTAAACAGAAATTGCCATCAAAGAACGACATCTCTGCAAAATAAATAAATTTCAACATTGGGCATGAGTTTTAATACACATGTCACGCTGTAAAATTATAAGTGGGTCCACTTTTAACCATGTATCGTTCTTTGACAGCAGTTTCTTTTTAATGTCTCCAAAGCTTTTAGAGGATTTGTTTTCCCCTGTGAGTGGCAAAACTCAACCGAGTCATGGCAGGCAATAGCAAACTTTGCTGTAGTTTTTTGTAGTATCAACACAAAATATAGAGGGACAAAAAACCAAAACGTAGCAGAAAAGTGGCCATTCTTTTGGTCATGATACAAAAAGCTACAGCCCAATTTGCTGCAGAAGATCACATAGGAATTCAATTTGTTAGACTGCATTTGGTAGTCACCCGTAATGAAATCATTTCATTTGAGTTTCCCAATGTATATGATGCTCAAAGAAGATGGATTGTAATGAATTCATTCAGATTTGCAGTAATTTGTGCTTTATAACATCAGTCATTTCATTTTACAAAAACACCTAAGATGACTTCATTTCTAATTTTAGTTAACCAATCAGTATAAATTTGAATGAACTCATCAGGATACATCACCTCATTTACATATACCTTAGGAGTTTAAAATGAAATGATTACATTATAAGAAGCTGCCAAACAGGCTATTAATAATCGGGATGGGCGCTTGCTCATAAAGAACTCAGTTGACCAGCCCTGTTTTGCAGCTATGTTGGCAGTAGTTGAGACTGTCTGTCCACAAATAGTCTTGCGGCTTTAGAGAATGTACACATATCCCAAAAAAGTGAAAATCACTATTTTTTAACTATTTGTCTCCTAAAAACCCACAAGATTATTTGCAGATAGAGATGATCCTTTTGGCACCTAGGAATTAGTGTGCCCTCCTAATGTGCCCTGCAAGTAATGTAGGCTACATCACATCACATCACATCAAAAAGTGATTTATATTATTTTTGGGAAGGGGTGTAAATCACTTCTTAGTGTGACGTGCTCTATACTGCATGCAGGGGGTGCCAATAGGGGCATGGGCACACCAAATCCTGGGGGTCCTTACAGGGCTGTAGTCTTGATCCTCTCCCACCCACAAGGCCGACACATACCGTAAGGGGAAAAAATGTTCTGTCTAGGATTTGGTGTCCAAGATACCAGGGGATGTCATATGGAATTAAATGGGTGGGTGATTCATTTTTTGAACATGAAATATGCATTTTATTCCATATGATGGCCAATTGGTGTCCTGAACGGGTGGGGGGTGGAGGGGGGATGTTAGGTCCGCGTTTCATAGACGATCAGAAAAATCCTTGTGGGAAGGGAAGGATCATGATTAAATTAAATAATACCTAAATAACGAGTTAAGGTACCTTACCCTTTAAGACCTCATTGTAGACATCAGGAAGCTCTGCGAGATATTTCAGGATGAAGGTTATGGTAGAAGCTGCAGTGTCATGGCCTCCAGTAAGCAAACCTAATATGCTATCAGCAATGCCTACTTCACTCTTGAACTGCCCATTCTCGTCACATGTGAGGAGCATTTGGGACAAAAAGTCTTGAGTCAGTGCTTTCCTATTCTCTAACGGATCTATCTTCCTTTGATTATCTCCAGGATCTCCCTTCTGATGAATTTTGCCGCTTTGATTGCACAGTTAAAGCGTGTCCCAGGAAAATCTATTGGACTAGAAGTGAGCCCAGCACATAAAACACAGAAGGTCTCGGCAAGCTTTGCTTCTAGATGATGGTCATCGACGCTCAAGAACAACCGACAAGCCAACGAGAAGGTATACTTCCTAGCGAAAGGGTGCACCGTCATCTCTTCTTTATGATTCCAATACGTATCTAAATGTTGCTTGGCCACTGAATCCATTACTGAAACGTACCTTTGCAGTGCTTCCGGTTTGAGAATCCCAGGGAGCGCAACTTATGCATCTGTTTGAAATCCTCGGTAACGGTAGAGGCTTGGGAAGAGGTAAGAAGGATCTTGTCAAACAGGCGCGGCCACCAAGTGGTGACAAGCGTGGTTTCAATGGAGAATAGGAACTTGTTTCCCTTGAGACCGCAGAAGACTGTGGTCTTTTCACCGAACAAGGACGTCTTGAAGACTTCATATGAGTATTTGGTCATCCTATCTTGTATGAATTTTTCGAGGACATCCTTGTGGTATGCTGAGATAAATTCGAGAGTTTCGCCAATGATTGGTCATTTTGTTTTTCTAGCGGAAGGTTTGAGTCGCCACTATGTTACGGCTAGATTTTTCTCTTTGTTAAAACCGTGCGACACCTCAACCATCACCTAGTCAAAGTCAGTCTTTCAGCTATCTGAGTCCTTCAACTGACCTATCGACATGTCCCATGTGCACTGACTACTCAGCCACTTCGGCGTTTATGCGGCATCAATGAAGGGAGTCTCAAATGACCTAAGAGTCTTCCATGTTCCGCCTATACGCCTACCGAAGGCCATGGCACCTTACCCGCGTGCCATGCCTTTACACGTAAGACCTCACGCCGAGTCTCGCCATGCCACCACCGTGGCTATCCAAGGTCAAACCAAGATTTTGCCTGACACAAGGATAAGGCACACCCGAGCATACCAAGGCAACGGGAT
>JAOXJP010227814.1:0-11235 GCA_025762735.1 Platanus orientalis | reverse complement strand
CTACAATAAGATCTTCTATTGTAGCCAATTTTCTGTCAACCTTTTGCGACATTTCTTCTTGGCCTTTTAGAATTTTTTTCATTACCTGATTCTGGGCAACTGCATTTTCTGCTTGGCAATTCAAGGCTGTTTCTGCAGATGAGACTTGTCTGCTGGTACCATCAGCATTCTTGACAGAAGGAGTTTTGATTTTCCACTGATGTCTGACCCTTTGTTGAGGATGCTCAAAATCTTACAAAGGGGGAAATTGTTCTTGGTACTGGGACGTTTCTGGTTGGAACATAAAGCATTCTATTGGTTTTACTGGAGGAGGTAAAACTGGTTTGCAAGGTTGAGGAAAGGGTTTCTGTAACAAGGACAAAGCCTTTTGGTAATAGGGCTGTAATGTGGATGGAGGAGGCTTTGGCTTTGGAGAAGGAGTTTTGTGCCCCAATCATCTGGTGGCAAAGCACCATTGGAATGTGTTTTTTATCTTGGATAAAGCACATAATAATCAAATTTTCCTGAAGGATCTCCAAGGAGGCCAACTTCAGGGTCTCCTGCTTCATATCTTTCTTGAAGAAGTTATTGGGGAGATTTCTTTCTTTTACGTTTCCTAGGATAAAGCTTTCTTTCTGCTTCAAGCTCTAATTCAACTTCTATTGAATCTGCCTCGCACTCATCACATGTACAATCAACAATCTGATGCTTTTTGGTTTTGACCTGGGTGAGCATCTGGACTTCCAGAGAATTTACTAGCTGGAACATGAGTTGGTCCATTGTAGGGAAGGACGACGAAGAAGATGTAGGACTTAAAGAAGGTCTAGGAAGTTCCATTATGGAAGAAAGGTGTTTAAAGAAGTTGGGAAAATGTTTTGAGAAAGTTGTCTTGCTCTTCTAATTCATCCTTACTACTGCTACAAGTTATGTTATCCTTAATCATTGAGATTATTAAGAGAGGACATATTCTTATAAATGCTGATGTCTCATCAACGGCCTTTCATTCCTCATCATCGGCCTCTAAGAGACGTTTATAACCCAGCAAGGAATAAGACAATTTGGGTTCCTAAGTCGGTACCTGTGAGAGTTTTCCAACAGACGAGATTCTCCGTCTTGACGTCTTCTCCATATAAGGGATACCTTGTTAGAGGACTAGAGTCTCTGTTGTTATTACTGTAAGCCAGCAGTCAGATAGAGCTAGTAAAACTCTTAGGTTTCTAAGTCAGGCTTAGTTTTCTGTTGCTCATTTGCTTCTTTTTTCTGATGTAGAAAATCCGACAATGCGTCAACTACAGAGCGTACTTCAAGTTATAGTCACGTTTTTTGATGCAGAAGATCCGTTATAACGGCAACTGCAGAACATACTGGTTATGACAGGAACAAAACATACTGGTCTAAGGTGATCAGAAACAGTACTCTGTAAGGTAGTATAAAGAATAACAGTACTAAGAGACGTCATATAGAATAAAATAGGTGGATAATGTATATTTTGAATATGGAATATGAATTTTAATCATTTCACAAGACCCTAGTGTCGGGAAATCATCAATCCTGGACTGAACATCCTCTCTTTGTAATAGAACCATCTTTTGCTTTAGTTGGTGAATGATTGTCTGTTTCGAGACAGACCTCTATTACAGTTCATTAATTGACACATGATGTGTTTTTGATTTTGACCACCTACTTTTACACTTTTTTGAACCCCCCACCCCCCCCCAAAAACAACACATGTCTGTGTATAATTCACCATATACACTACATGGGCGTTTTTATCACAGAACATTTGTTACGGTCCCGCTATCATGACAGAAAATTGATATGTCATATCATATTCAATAAAGTGGATTTACATTATTCCAAAACATTTTTCTTTTATTTGGTCAACAAACACACAGCTTCCTTTAATAACACGGTTTCCCATTATTGGATTTTTTTTTTTTTTTGGGTACTCGGCGACTTGGGCCTTTAATTGTTTCTAACCGCAACACCGCTTGAAGCAGGACCGGATTGACATTGGTCTAAACAGAGATCTCAAGAACCCCTGAGCAGGTGAGAACTTGTGCACTGTTCCCCCACCCCAACCACCCATCCAGGGTTAGACCCTAGGTCTTCTCTATGAAAGACCGATACCTCTGCCACCAGAGCACTGGGGCATTGGTAGCGTTTCCCATTATTGGATTGGTAGGCAACCTTTATATTTTTAGAAAAATATTTTTTTATAAAGTGCTTTACAATTTTTTTGAAACAAAGTTTTTCTTGGCTTTATTTGGTCCACCAGTGCATAGCTTTCTCAAATAAAGTTTTATCCCATTACCTTTTATCAATAAGCTTCTTTTTTCTTGGTAAAAAATGCAGAGTCACAGGACCAATTAGTAGCATGTATCAAAAAAAAAAAGTAGCATGTATCTATAGCATTAACTTACCAATATCATACCTAATCCAAGCTGTTAATTGGGAACCATGATATTGTGCCTCAATGTCAAATGCCATCCCAGTGATTCAACCTCACCACTTTGATTCTATTGTTGGTTATAATCATACTTTATTAGTATAATCTACAATTTAATTGCATGACGTGAATCTGTCACCTGTTACTAGGAGAAATGCTAATGCCAGGGAGATCAGTTCTATCTCTTGACTAGCGTATATTTAGGATCACGACAGTCTTTAAGGAAATTCTAGGACACTTTTAGGATTGTATTGTTTCAAAATTAGCCATCAAAAGGCGGACCAGACCTTGATGGAACCTTCGTTTCATAACAATTTAGGCTTAATGAGTATTATAATCTACCCGTCCAGTGGACCCTAACCATTTTTTTTTATTTAAAAAACACTTCTATTTCTTGAAGAACGTTTGGTTTTATTTCCTCACTTCTAAAGATTCTTTCTTTTATTTGTTGGACCAGAAAATCAAAATGGGAGTTAAATCATTCAGTGAGCCATACTCTCCTCCCACTTTGTTACTTCAATTTATTATAATGGAGAAAAAGCATAGTAAATATTCTGGTCATGAAGAGAGCTTGAGAAAGAGGGGTGTGAGGTAGCATTTATATGATGAAAGGAAAGCCATAATTTTCCTATTTTTATTTTCTTATAACTAATTGTCCTCAAGTAAATTATCTAAACAAAAATAAAAAAAAATTAAAAAAAAAAAAAAAAAACCCTCTGTAAAACCTTGTTAGCTTGATCGTTGGAGTTTTTGGAAGGTACCACCCCCGGAGCTCGAACCAGTGAGGAAACGATCTACAACTAACCTTAATTCACCCAGTTATAAGAGGAATTTCACCCCCCACGAGGAGGAAATCAGACTTATCAATGCTGAAATTCAAAAGTTAAAGACCAAGAAGATTGTCAAACAAGAAGAAATTGTTGTTGATATAAACAAGTTGAAAGAATTTAAAGGAAAAAAAGAATATTCTCAAAGATGATATGACAGAAACTCTCCTCAAGGAAAGGAAGGTGACGTATGATCTGATGGAAATAAAAAGCTAGAAGTAGGAATTCTCCGACCATTTGATCCGAATTCTTTCATCATGGTGAGAGACCCAAAAAATTTTCAAAGAAAAATTTTGAAACTTTTATGCCAAGGAAGCCATTTGAACAATCTTTGGTTATTTTGTTTAACAGCATATGGGTCGTTCTTTTAACACCATTTTGTTTCTTTCGGAGTTTGAACTTCTTTTGGCCATTAGGCCATATATCTCATGTTTTGTGATGGTATTATATACTAATCCTTTCTTTTTTTGAAATCTTTCGAATATTTCTTTCACATAAATCTTCTTGTGCAGGATTAGTTTGACAATTATTGTCATATTTAATTTGTGATGAATTCTTGGTTTTAACCAATTAATGGGGTAATATTTTTTCAAATATTGTCCATTAATTGTTTTTTTCATTACTAAACCATCCAATTCTTGTAGGATATAGCCTCCTCTCAGGAGAACTTCATATATTTTATATGGCTCTTCCCAACTGGGAGACCATTTCCCAAAGGCATGATCCTTCGTACCCAATAGAAGAATTGTCTTCCATAGTAATTCTCTTTCTTCAAAGGATTTTTTCTTTGCCTTTTTGTTGTAAGCCCAAGCAACCTTTTATTTGTTTCTAGGGCTCTTAATCTTGTTTCATCTATATGCTCTAATTCTAGTATCATAGCTTCATTGAATTCCTTCAGGCTTAACCTTTCCTGAAATGTTGTTCTTATCGAAGGAATTACAATATCCATTAGTAGTATAGCATCATGTCCATATGGTAAAGTATTAGGACTAGTACTAGTACTCGTCCTCTTTGACGTATTATAAGTCCAAAGAATTTGTGAAAGAATTTGATGCGATAATCAGGTTTTTCTCTAATGTTCTTTCTTAATAAATCCTTGAGCATTTATTGGAAGATTTGGTTTAACCATTAGCCTGAGCATAATAGGGTATAGAGTATAACATTTGAATACCGAAATATTTCACAAATTGTTTTACATTTTGGCTTGTAATTACCGTTCCCATATCAATAGTGATAGATTTCGGGAGGCCAAAACAATAAACAATATATTTTTTTATAAATTGGATAATGTGGCTTTAATTTACTTTTTTCATAGGTTTCGCCTCAACCCATTTACGAAAGTAATCAGTTGTCACAATAACATTACCATGCATTTGAGAAAAAACTAGATTTATTTTACCTATCAAATCCATTTCCCATCCTTTGAAATGCCATGGCTTAAAAATAAGATGCAATTCTGCCATAGGGATTCATTGTATAGGTTCATGTTTTTGGCATGGTTGGCAGGATTTTGCATAAGTTATGTAATCGGCCATAATAGTAGACCAATAATAACCATATCTCCTTAATTTCCATCTCATCTTGTTGTCTACCTGATATGCCCCACAAATTCCTTCGTGTACTTGGGATACAACTTCTTTTGCCTCTCCCTTACCAAAGCATCTCAGAAGTTGTCCAGAAAATCCTTTCCTAATAACTGTTCATCAAGTAATGCATAGTTTATGGCTAAAATATTTATTATCTTTTCACTCTTTTGACCTAGATCTTTCAAATATTAAACAAATGGGATTCTCCAATTAGTTTGTTCTTGTTCAATAGAGAAAAGATCTATGCCTCTTTCCCTTTCTTTTACTGATGGCAAAGATCTTTTAATAACTTTTACCATCATTTGCTTCTGATCACAGGCTATTGTTAAGCTTGATGCTATTTGTGTCATTTCATTAGCCATTTTGTTTTCACTTCATGGTAGAAATTTCAAAGTTACATCGTCTAATATTTCCAATAGTTGAATGACTTTTGTGTAATATGACGTCAAGGTCTAACTATTATACATATATTCTCCTATTAGTTGTTTAATAACCAATTAGGAATCTCTTGTTACTTCCACACCTAATTGTAGAAGGATTTTGAAGCTTATAATCAAAGCCTCGTATTCAACATGGTTGTTGGTACAGTCAAAATCCAATTGGAATGCACATTTCAACTTTTGTCCAGATAGAGGAACTGTAATGATTCCTACTCTAAAAGAATTTTCTATATTTAAACCATCAAATTGTAATTGCCACGGGATATAGCTATTGGTTGGTATTTCAAAATATTCTTTGGTGGCCATATCATCCACCTTTTAAGGGTAATCGGTGAAAAAATCTATTAGGGCTTGGTCCTTAACGGCTTTCTGAGGAACATATTAAATACAATATTCAAACAGAGCGAGTATCCATTTTCTAATTCTTTTGCAAAGAATTGGTCTGGATAACATATATTTCATCACATCAATCCTAGCTATCAAATATATTGTATTTGATAACAAGTAATGCGTTGACTTTACTACTACGAAATACAAAGTCAGACACAATTTCTTTATAGGCATATATCGCCTTTTAGTGTCATTTAAGGTCCTACTCAAATAGTACACAACCTGTTCTTTTCCCTCATCATTGTCCTGGGCTAAAAAAGCTCCTATAGATTCTTTAGTAGCTAATATATACAATTTAAGTGGTCGATCTTTTCGTAGAGGAATTGATACAAGCGGCATAGACAAATATCTTTTAATGTCTTCAAACGCTTGTTGACGCTCTTCTTTCCATGTAAATTCTTCATCTTGCTTCAGTCTAATCAACAGAGAAAACACTTGTGTTTTGCCAATAGAATTTGAGATGAACCTCCAAAGGAAGTTGACCAGGCCTGAGAAACGTTATAATTCCTTATTGTTTCTTGGCGATTCCACGGACTGAATAGATTTAACTTTATTTTTGTCTATTTCAATTCCTCTCTGATGCATTAGGAATTCAATAAAATTCCTTACAGATATATCAAAAGCACATTTAAGAGGATTCATCTTTAGTTTATATTTTCTCATTCTTTCAAAGGCTAATCTCAATCCCTTCGTGTGTTCTCCTTTGATTTTTTACTTAACAATTACATCATCAATGCATAATTCTATAAATCGGCCAATCATGTCATGAAATATGACATTTATGGCTCTTTGATATATATCACCAGCATTCTTTAATCCAAATGGATTTACTATCCAGGCATAGGTGCCTATAGTGCCAAGACATCTGAATGTTGTTTTATGAACATCCTCATTTGGCACATAAATCTTGTTGTAACCAAAATGACCATCCCTAAAAGAAAGTATTTTATGCCATGAGACACCATCTATTAATAGATCTGCCACAAACATAGGATACTCATCTTTTAAATTGTTATATTAATATTTCTAAAATCTATGCATACTTGAATCTTTCCATTTTTCTTAACCACAGGAACGATATTGGATAACCATTCAATATACCTATTTGGCCAAATAAACCCAACCTTCAACAACCTTTCTACTTCTTCTTTAACTTTCAGAACTACCTTTGGGACCATTCTCCTTGGGGGTTGTTTGAAAGGCCTAAACACATCTTTTACGGGTAATCGGTGTTCTACCAAACTTCTATCCAATCACATTTCATGGTAATCCCAAGCAAAATAGTCAACAAATTCTTTCAACAATTCTATCACTTCGGCATTCAAATCTTTATCTAACAAACTACTTACAAATGTAGGATGAGATTTTTCTGCTATCCCTAGATTTACTTCCTCCAAAAGGTCATGCATTTCAACTATTATATCATCCATCTTAGCCAGTGCTACCTCCAAATCTTCAATCCCTAGCAGATTATTGTTGAAATTAATTCATTCATCATCTACCACGAATTCGGCTATTTCTACTGATTCTTCCTAATCTTTCTTGGTGACAGTTTGGCCATATAAGCTTTTAACTGCCTTATGGTCACTTCTTTTTGTTCCTTTGTTGGATCATTCATACAGGTTCTTCTATATGTACTAATACCAAAGGCAGTAAATCTTCATCGGGTTCCTTTATCTTGACTCTTTTTTATTGCTGTATTGCTACCTTTGTGGGGAATCCTTTCATGAAATGACTAATGAGGCTCATAGGTGAAACATTGTTGTTGTAATAAAATAATGCCTCTATTGCATTTTATTTTGTCACAAATGGTCTTTTGTCAACCTGTACTATCTCTACATCATCACCATTCCAAAATAATAGTGATTGGTGAAGGGATGATGGCACACACAAATTTGAATGTATCCAATCTCTTCCTAACAAAGTGTTGAAATGAGTTTGGAAATCCTCCACATAAAATACAGATGTATTTTTCCATGTTCCAACTGTTAATTCTATCGGCAAAACACCTTTAGCCAATGTTACAATACTTACAAAACTACCGACCGCAATTCTAGTAGGAACTAAATCTTTTTCACTCTTCTTGAGAGTTTTTAACATCCTTGATGGCAAAATATTAACTGTCACCACATTATCAATCAAGACTCTTAACCGAGTAAACATCTATGTGAGCAGAAATGTAAAGAGGCTTTAGATTTTGTACTAACCTTTTATTTGGTTTTTCAAATATCATTTTTTGGACTTCTTCTGCAATTTTTTCCTCAAAAGTGATCAAATCATCCGCCATTTTCCCATCTGTCAGTTCTGTTAATGCCCCCAGGTATCATTCACGTCTCCTTTCATCTGCTTTGGTTGATCTGGTTTAGCTAAAAACGTCATTGGGAGTGCAAGTACCATATTGCATGGCACGACTCCTAATGGAATTGTTCCAAATTTCAATTCCTCCATCATTTTTTCTTGTTTTTCTACAGAAAAATCCATTTCAATGTTATCTTCCTCTAGTAGTTTTGTTGCAGCCAACAATTCTTTTATAGATGGTTCTTCTTCCATGTTCACTTCTTTTAGAATTTCAACTTTTTCCTTTCTTTTCGAAATTTTTTTCAACTTTAGGGTTGTGACATCCTAGGCTTCTTTCGGTAGGCACTATACTTGCCAACAATACTTTCATGTCTTTCTTATTTGAATATTCCACCTGAATCTTTCGTTATTCTACATGTCTCATTTGCAACCTTCTCTTCTAAGTCTTGGTTAGTAGAGCATAAAACAACGAGAAAAATTTTGGATGAAATAATCCATTCCACTGTTCAGTTCATTGCAATGGTAGTTTAACCCTCTTTTGCACATTTTATGATTCCTCAAAGGATTTTGTGGTGGGACAGAAGTTCTTTCAAGTTCAAAACCTGGCATAAACAAAGTTCATCTATCCTGATTCCTTCGAAAGGTATTAGGATATGTTGATGGATAATTTCTTTCAGGCTTTCTCCTCCTTTGTTGTTGCATACTAATATATGCAGCAAGATTTCTCCTCCCTATTGGTTAATCATGTATAAACAGGGGTTCTATCATCTGTTTTTGATAGACTTGACAAAGTCTTTCAACATTAGTTTTTCTTTCTTTGCTTCTGTTGGTCCAACCACTATAGATTGAACTCCTTTTGAAAATGACATCTCCATTTTTCCTTTCTCTTTAGTGTGGACCATCGGTTTTTCAAATGTTCATTTAATGTTGATTTTTGCCATATTTAATGGTATGGTTGAAGGAAATGAATCTATGTCTACCCCCATTTCTTCTTTGTTGTTTTCAAAAAACTTAAACAAACCCTTATCTATGTTATTTTGTATTATGTTGCAGAACACTATATAATTAACAGTATAATGGGTTTTCAATATATGCCACTTACAAAAACAGACTTCTTTAGTTCCTTAACCGAAGGGATTTTATGTCCTTCGGCTAATTTTATGAACTTAACCATTAACAAGTGGTTAAAAATGTCTGATGCTTTAGTTATGTCAAAAAAGCAATACTTTCCTGGGTAGGGTGAAGTCTTTTTTGATTTCGGAAGTATTACTTCCTTCGAGTTTTTTTTGTAGAGTCAGGCATACACACGGCTTCTTCAAAACAATTTCTGCTACGTCAATCTCATAGTTCAGATCAACGTATTAAGTTCCGGAGGAAGAGGTATGTCAATTATTTTCCTCCCTTAATAGTCATTCATACCTAGTCACTCCCGTGCATAATTCGAAAAGATCTTCAAACTCCATCCCTTCGAATTTCTTCCACAACTCGATTTTCAAGCCATTAATAGCCAGTTTCATATATTCCATTTCAGGTAAAGCCACTGAGCACCTATTTCTAGCTCTTTTGAATGGCGATAAATACCTTTCTGTTGATTCTCCTAGCAGTTTCCTTTATTTGGACAAATCCGCCATTAAAACTTCTAGCTCTGTAGGGAAGAATTGCAAATGAAAGTGTTCTTCCATCTCTTGTCAAGACCAAACAAAGTTAGCAAGCAAATTAATGTACCGAGAGAATTTTGTGCTTGTCAATGAATTCCCAAATAGTCTAAACTTAATAAATCATTTGTGGAAGTTTCGCCGCATTGCATAGTAAAGCGCCCTATATGTTCTACGGTTGATTGATCATTTTCTTTTAAAAATAAAGTGAATTCCGGGACTTTATATCCCATGAGCATCTCTACCAGTTGGTCTATCCACTCTATGTATGGCTTCCAATAAATAACTCTAGACATCCTCCTATAAAGCGCCTAATGCATGACTTCACTTACGATATTAACCACTTCTTCTATTCCCATTAGTTGGTTATTCCTACCAGGTGGGTAATAGCCACAATCATAGCTTAGAGGATCTCCCACTGGCCTTTATAGAAATTGTCCTCCTTATGAAGGATTTTGATAAAAATGCATACCAAATCCGTCACTCGGGGGTGGTTCTGGGGGTCTCCTAAAGAATCATTCATTTTGTTGAAAGTTAGGAGGATTTCTCGCATTATTTCTTCCTTATACATTTCCATATTGTACAGGATTTGGATATTGTTGCCCCCCGACACCTACATTCGGAGGTGGTGGCAGTGGAATTCCACAATCCCTTTCATCCTGCTAGAAATTTGGTGGAACCCCACCGTTATTGTTGTTTCCAAGTAGAGGCGGAGGATTTTGATAAAATTGTCATCCATTCCTTCACTTAGAGGTGGTGGTGGAACTCTACTAGTTTTCACTTCTTGCTGAAAGTTTGGTGGAGTTCCACTATCATTTCCACCTTCAGTATTTTGTGGAGGATTTCTATTATGAGGAATGAATAGTCTTGTATTTTGACCATTATGGTCTTGGTTATGGCCATTCCCTCTATTTTTGACAGTATCATTGTCGTCCTCAATAAATCATTCCTCCTAACAAAAAGTTGTCACATTTTAGCGTCATTTTCTCTTTTTGTATGATTCAGAGATGGTAGATGACTACCACGACTCCTTTCAAACAAAGCCTTAATCCTTTTTACAAATATGTTCTGCATTTGATCCATCTTGATGTCAAGGCCATCTACGGAATTTGCTAATGATTCCATAGTTATAAGTTGAGAAGCTTAAGCTTCCTCTAGTTGCAAGTCCTCTTGTTCTTGGGACTATTCTGGGTTATTTGGACAATTTTCATTTTCTTGGTTTGGACCAACACTATTATTTTGATTTTGGTACTCAAATCTCTATCTTGTCGCCATCGGTAGGGTTCCACCAGACATGGAAAAAAATAGATGTTAACACATTTTCTAACAAATTATGTGTGCGGGAGTGTCAGTGCCACCTATGCACAATTTGGTTTTATTTTTATGACCCTAGGTGCCAAAATAAATTGAACATCTAAAAAAATTTGAAAGATTGAGTTTTGGAAGATTTATTTGGTCACCTTTTTTTTCAGGTGACTATGAAGGGGAGGATTCTTCTCTTTGTGGAATATTTTTTGCCTTATGAACAAGGATTTTTATATTTTTACCATAATAACACTAAGAAGATTAACAATTATGAAAGCAAGAATTCTGACTAAGGATTCTAACTAT
>JAOXJP010227813.1:0-11235 GCA_025762735.1 Platanus orientalis | reverse complement strand
CCCATAAAATATTTTATTTTTTTGTGTGTGTGTGTGTGTGTGTGTGTGTTTATATATATATATATATATATATATATCCTCCACCACCACCACCAAAAAATAAAACCACATCAGGGCCTTCATGTTCATAATGGATGAACAAAAGATAAAAAGGTCCAAAAAAGATCATCAACGCAAATTTGAACCAACTCCAGTTCAAAAGAAGAGAAATCCTGCCAGTCAGCATGTGACATGATACCTGGCAACCTGGCAAGGGTATTTCAGTAAATAAACATTGTCTCACCTTCTGTATGTTTATTTAAATACCTTCCCTTATCCCATTGGTATGCCAGGCAATGTGTCATGTGCTAATTAACTGGCGGGACTTCTCTCCACTTTAACTCTAGTCATGAACCTCACATCATTGATTTCTAAGCCATAACATACCTAACACACTTTCTTCATATTGAGAAACTAAACACTAAAGGAGAAAAATGTTTACCAGATTCAATTGTAGATGAAGGCATCATCAAAGATAAATCTGCCAAAGTTTGCAGGGCATCTAAAGCGGAGCTTTCATCTACAAAAAGAGAAAAATAAGTCATAAGAATGGGTAACATTTATAAACATTCACCGGCTTTACAGAAATGCAGGACCAGAGTGAGGTTAATAGCAATGCTCAACAAAAACGCCACTAATAACTTTTCATCATGAAATAACACACTAGTTAACTTTCAGAAAGAAATACTTAAAACTTTGCCAAACTACATAATTAACATCAAGCATGGCTTTTTGTCCCCCTAGAGGCCTTGAATTCTAAATCATTGATCATGAATAAAGAGGTCCACTTCAGCTCCTAAAAACAGATTGCACAGTAAAAGCAACCACTTTTTCAACTGAATTTCATACACATACTATTTGGGGGACCATTTGTGCTATATGCTCTAGATACTGGAGAAGAATAGCAGACTCTTGGGCCAGGGAAGCTAAAAGCATTAGTAACAACCTTGTTGGTCCAAATTTGTGTAGCCAAATGGTAAAGGTTGTGTTTAGGGCTACGATATACCATATATGGGAAGTACGCAATCACCACTACAGAAATTGAGAACCTGCCCTGCTGGCCACATTATTCATCAGATTATGAGAGACCAAAGGGCTAGCTCCTATAATTGAAATGAAAAATACTGAATTCAGCTGACAGTAGGAAGCTTTCAGAGTCATGGCATATTGAAGTCAACCTCTCTTGTCCCAGACCTATTTGATGGTCTTGGCAACAACTGGATCCAGGTACTTAGTGCTAAATCCAGATGGAGAAGAAGAGCAAGGTATGGTTGTGTACTTGGAGACTAGATGACACGATTTTGTTTGCTATTGGGGCCAGATGCTCCCTCTTTGTATCTCAGTCCATCATTAATCCTAAAAGCCACCTCTTGAGCTAGCTACAATCCACAAAATTAATTTTAGCATTCCCTACCATAATCTTTAAGCAGTTTTTGTCAATCAATGGATAATTTTCTCCCAACTCATACCCACACAAGAATGACCAAATACAAAAAAATGGCATGCATATAACAATAAAATTAAAAATGCATTAAAAATAAATAAAACATATTCTAAGATATACTATCCATGCAATGAGAGGTATTGATTTGTGATTAAAGTAGGATGTTGGTCATGGTTTCATGATGCATTGCAGTTGTTTGAGGCTTTCATTTTGACTAGGGTTTCTTTTGGCTTAGGGTTTCTTTTGGCTTTGATAATGGACAGTTGAGCCTTTCCGCATACATCTTGAATACTCAAAAGGCCCGGCCCATGCACACCACTAAACCCTGCCTTAGCACCTCTTATAACTTTTTCTTCATTCTTATTATCTGATAGGTAACAGGAAGTTAAAGATGTATGCCGAAAGGGCAGACCTGGAATTGTATATTACAGGCTCAGACTGGGAAGAAATTCAGAAATCAAGGCCCGAGCCCTACCCAACTTTATTCTATTGGCCTCGGACCAGCCCAAGGCACATTAGTGTAGTGTATAAGAAGTAAAAATTTACCAAAACAAATCTATATTTATATTGAGGCTTATAAGAAGCTTATATTATTTTATAAAAATCTATGTAAAAAATATACCTATATAATGGGAATTTGGCCTCGGGCCGGACCAGCGTAGATCTGAGCATGGCCCAAACATAAGAGTGGGCTTCAATTCAGGCCCAGGGCTGTCAGGCCTAGGCTTGGACTGGGCCAATTTTTGGGCTGGGCTGGCATGGCCCAGTGCTCAGCCCTAGCAATGTTGCAGAAATCAGATTTCAATACTAAAACAATTAAGTAGGGATGGGCTGGGCAGAATGGTATATTTGGATCCACCACTTTATAGTAAAAGGAGAGATCCAAATAACTGGATTCAAATAGTGTAATGGGGTCACAGCTTCCAAACAAAAGGTGTGATAACACCTCAGTGGCCAACATATGGTATGGAGATCCCACAAGCTTCCTTTGCATTTTCATCAAATCAAATAAAATCTTTTAAAACCCTTGACAAAACGTTTAGATGCAGTAAATTGTAGGGAAAATCCACAACAATGAGAAGAAAAGATGATCAGAACACTCACTCAAAAAATTGAAGTGGATGATAGTAAAAACTCCTTGATTTCCTTCCCCAACCAATGCCTTCTCCTCCACAAGTTCATTTTCCCTTCTCAAAGATACCCAGCAAGCACAAAAAGAAAAATGGCATCCATAATTCTATTTCTAATTCGATCCCGTCATCTTTAAAACCCCAATCTTTCCATTGCCAACTAATTGGGTGTTGAAATGTGATTTAGAAATCCCAAATAAGGACTCTCAAGACCCTTCGCAAAAAAGTATTTCTTAACACTAGAAAAAGAAAGAAAGCACTAATTGGAAAACCAATAACGGTGCCTGCCCATCCCTTACCCCCTTCTTATCCCAATGTCTCGTTATCTTAATCTGTAGATAACTCAATGGTTGTTTCTCTTCGTATTTAACTCATTTTCTCAGCTTGGCATCTTGATATTGTATTGCTTTATCTTATAAACTTCTCATCAAAAAAAGACAAAAGGTAAGAGAAAAAGAAGAAGAAGATAGTTTCTCTTGTTGACACATCTCACTATTCAATTGAAATAGTAAAAAGGAAGGTAAACTGGATGTTGACTCATCAGCCGCATGTTCATACGGAGTTTGCTAGTGTAAATCAATATACACTGGTTTTAAAATGGGATTCCTTATTCTCGGATCCTGTAATTTGATTTGGCACGATACAGCGGTAGTTTCAGGATTATTTTACCTGTAAACTTGTATATTTTCTGTATACAAGTTTTTGATATCAATACAATTACTTATAGGAAGAGAGACAGAGAGAGAGAGAGAGAGAGAGAGAGAGAGGTTGAAATTACAGTTGGTTTTTAGTTTTGTGTAAATCTAGGGTTTTAGGCTTAAGAAGAAGAAGAAAGAGGAGGAGAATACAATACGTATAAAGAGTCAATACATATGGAGAGATATTCCCTCTCTCAAAAACAGATTTTATTATATACCCACGTAATACAAAAATAAATGAGATATATTGTATATTACTAGTGTACCCCACCGTGTATACTTGGAGTGTATACTTGGAGAGAATACCCCTACCATATGAATACAATGTATGCTACTACATTCCAACACTCCCCTTAAGCTAGTACATAGATATTGTCCATACCAAGCTTGTCCTCAATCTTTTGAAACTGACAACATGACACAAGCAGCTTGACATATTTTACA
Source organism: Platanus orientalis (assembly GCA_025762735.1). Lineage (NCBI taxonomy): Eukaryota > Viridiplantae > Streptophyta > Magnoliopsida > Proteales > Platanaceae > Platanus > Platanus orientalis. The sequence continues at coordinate 7,480 of JAOXJP010227813.1, read as the reverse complement.
AAATCAAGTCTTCTTTTACATGAAATGTGAAACCCCATATATAGAGAATGGAGAGGAAGTCCATCATACAAAACCCACTAAACCAAGCTTACATTAATGAAAAACAATTTCCTATGCTAAATCCTTCCCAACCTAACATTAAGAATTACACAACTTCCTATGACAATTACCACCATTTGCCCATGAAGAGAACTACATTATTCAAACTACCCATTAAACTGACCTATTTCTTCAAGAAAGTTTATAAAAACAACAAAAACTTTAATTTTACTTATGACTCCCTAAGATCCACTAAGATATGTATGGATCCAACCATGAACATTGGGCCACTCATATGCCCATGAGAACCAACTGGTCTCCAGACTGTGATTCCAATCTTAGTTGGCTAAGTGATTCCCAACATATCCTATCTCTTACTCACAGCTGTTTGTGCTACATTAAATTGGCATCAAAATAAGCAGCCCCATTTTTTGTGCTGCGTCAAATTGGTATCAAAGCAGATTCAATACCTACATGGAGTACACATTTAAGGAAAGTATAGAGTGGCCATTCTCAACAACATGGATGGTGGAGAACTTTGTTGATTGGAGAAAATCACCTATCTGAGTTGAAGAACATGAGCTTGTTTTGAAGGTGGACAATCCGAATTCACAAAGTTCCGATTACTACATTCAAAGCTCCGTCTTACTAAAGAGACATTAGTTGTTCTATTTGGTTCTCTATAGGTTCTTTGCAACACAGTGATTGATGCAGAAATTGGAACATACTCGGCAACAATTTTTTATGATTACAACGGCTTGGTAGTTCCATTATTTTATCTCTCTAAGTGGTGTTGGATTTAGCTTGCATGAAAGATCTATACTAAAGTATATTATTGGCTTCCACCACCAATTGTTGAAAATAAACTCAGTGAAAACAACTTTTTTTTTTTTTTTTTGATAAAAGAAGGGGATAAGGCATCCCCAAAAGCCAGGGGCCAAACGGCTACAAAAAGGTATTATCTCTAAAAACATTTCCCCACCTTTTTTTATCTACAAAGGACATATCCCCAAAATCTTTATGATTTACAACCCAAAAACAAAAATGATCTTTTGCTTTTTTGTACACCATATACACCAATTCCCTATGATTCTCAAAGGTCCTTTGATTCCTTTCCAACCAGATGGACCAAGCCACAACCAGAAGCATTATCCCCCAAACCACTCTCTTTTTTTCAGGTAATCCCCCCAATCTCCATCCAAAAAGTAGCTCCAAAACAACATCAGTGGATTGGTTTGAGCCGACTCCTTATAAGCATCAAACTCGAGGTCAAGTTCTTTCCAAGATGGGGAGAATGATGCAACAGCCAATAAGACAGCCACAACCATCCTTTTTTTATGGTCCAGGCCACCTAAACTAGCATCCAAACAACCCAACCTTAACCTAGCACCCAAACAACCCAAGCAAATCTAGCATCCATACAGCCCATCCAAGTTATCTTAACCTAATGCCCAATCAGCCAGTCCATGATCCATTTACCCATTACCCAGAACTCTAATCCATTTACCAATAACCCATGACCCATTTAACAATTAAGCAACTATCCATTTACCCAACTCATTCAACAAGTCAAGGACTTTCCACCTTCTCATTCAATGTCATTTAGTGTTTCTTTGTAGAGAATAAGAATAATTAATGTAGATGCACCATAGTAGGAGCATGCATGAATCAACTTATAACACTACCAACAAAGGCAATATCTGGCCTAGTTAGTGAAAGGTAAATCAACCATCCCACTAATCTCTGATACCTTCACACATCAATCATCTACTCAGCTTGGTACCATCATCTTCTTGCAACTTATGATTAAGATCAATTGTTGTAGCACATGGTTTAGACACCATCATCCTAGTCTCCTATAGGAGATCTAACACATACTTCCATTGAGATAAGAAAATACCTTCTTTGGAATGTGCCACCTCAATCCCACGGAAGTATCTTAACAAGACCAAATCTTTGATTTCAAACTCACGTCCCAAGTGGCTCTTCAACCTCTTCACTTCTTCATTATTACTTCCGGTGACAACGATATCATCAACATATACTATAAGAGCTATAGTACTACTACCTTGGTGCTTGATAAATAGAATATGATCTGCATGACTTTGTCTATACCCATATTTGATCATAGCATTCTGAAATCTTTCAAAACGAGCCCTCAGCGATTATTTAAACCATACAATGCTTTCTTCAATCGACACACCTTACCTTTGGCTGTAAAATATTGAAAACTTGGAGGTGGCTTCATGTAAACTTCCTCTTCTAATCACCATACAACAACAACAACAAACAGCCTTATCACCATAAAAAAATTAAAAATTAAAAAGCATCTTCACATCTAACTACAATAGGGCCATCCTTGGTTGGTTGTAAAGAGATATAAGAACTCCTATAAAGTTCATTTTGGCAACTGGCGCAAAATTCTCTTGATAATCGATCCCATATGTTTTTGTGTAACCTTTTGCAATCAACCTTGCTTAATATCTTTAAATTGCACCATACGTTTTAAGCTTTACAGAGAAGACCCACTTGCATCCCACCGGTTATTTGCTTCTACGAAGGTCAACTTGATTCCAAGTGATATTCTTTTCTAAAGCATTCATCTCCTCCATCATTGCTTACCCCCATTATGGCTGAGATAAAGCTTCAGACACACTACAAGAAATAGATATAGATGACAAAGAAGTAACAAAAGCTCTATAGGATGAAGAGAGGGAATCATAAGGCACATGATTAGCAATAGACTGTTGAGTACAATAGGAAGGTGGGAATCATGAAAGGGATTAAGACCATTAACTGTGTCAACAGATGAAGTGAAAGAGGTTTCTAAAAGAGACATGAGGAGATTTTTTTTTTCTTGAATATACTTTTTAAAAGTCCTTTTCTATTACAAAATTATACCCCTTACTTCTTTCATTGGCTTCCCCTTCACCAACACCTTCAAGTCCACTACTACTGCCTTCACTAGACTTGATGCCACCATCAAAATCAAAAGATACAAAGACTCAAAGGGATATGAAGGAACAGGCAAAGGAAGAGATTACCCCTCTTCACCAACACGCTTCCCCTGAAAAGAAATCTTCTGAGGAGAAAAGAAAGAAACAAACTCAAAGAAGGTCACATCTATAGATACAAAACGTCTTTGGGTCAAAGGATGGTACTACTTGTATCCCTTTTAAGAGAAGGCAAACCCTAAGAAAATGCACGGAAGGGCTTTTGGATCAAATTTAGACCTATCAAACTTAGGAACATGAACAAAACAAACACAACCAAAACCTTACGAGGAATAGAGAACAAAGTAGAACCATAAGAAACAAACTCAACAAGATGTTTAAAGCCAAGTATGCGTGAAGGCATACAATTCTTAAGGTAGGCCGTTGTGCGTACGGCATTAGACCAAAAAAAATTGTTAACATGCATGGTGACAAGTAAGGCAGAGTAATATCCAGAAGATGGTGATTTTCTTTCAGTAGTACCATTATGTTATGGAGAGCTAGGATAGGTGACTTGGTGAAGGATACCATTTTGAGAGAGATACGACGATAAACAACTCAACAAGTACTCACCATTATTGTTAAAATGAAGAATATTTAGCTTTAAGTTGAATTGTTTTTCAATCATCTTATGAAACGACTGGAAGACAAAGAATATATCACCCTTGACTTTTAACAAAGGTAGCTCGACTATATTCATTAATGAAGCTAACAAATTATCTGAAGCCAAATACAAGGAGCAGAAAAAGAGTAAAAGGATACACAACCAAATCTATAATACCATTTGATGATGTCAGTTCCCAACTCACCAAGATGGTCCTCTGGTCACCCTTGATCCGGAATCTGGCTTCTGGATCCCACCTGCACCAAGACAGTGAATAGCGTCAATGTGGCGCCGGCCTGTACCCCTCAGACGCTCGAGTCAGTGATCGGAAGTTAGAAATTTATTGTGTACCCTTACTTGGATTACTAGTGCCTATCTTCTTCTCTGAAGTTCTCCCCTTTATATGGGAGTTCTCCTAATAGTTACGTTTGGTCCCCCCTCTCCGTACCAGCATCTTGTTCCTATCAGGAATATTCCCTAAGTTGGTTAGAGGGATGTGGGTGAGTGGTGTACGTGTCAATTCCGGATTGGTTGTTCCCATGCATCATTTTGTGTCTTGTAACTATCTTTTTATCCTGATTGTGGTCGGTGCCTATCACTCGATCAGCTTAGTAATTACGTTAGTCGGGCAGATCGATCGTCATGTTGCTCGGTCAGCTCAGTGATCATGGATGGTAATATGTCAGTCATCTATGCTTGGGTTGCTTGTTATTCCTCAGTCGACCAGATGTCTCGCATGCATGCGACGACCATACTTGTAGCGCTCCTCCCACAACGGTCGACCTGACACTCATATTATCCTATCATTGATTGGGCGCTCAGTATGCAGGACCGACTGATTAAACCGGGGGGGTCACCCGACAAGTTGGTTGGACCAAGATGGTTCGCTCAGTCAATCGTCTCGGTCCTCTCGGGTCCAAATTCCTCGTCATCACCATTGATATAACTGAGCTTGTTGGGCAGCAAGAAAAGCACTATCTAACAACTGTTGTATTGTTGTCGCAATATGTGGGGACTATCAAGAATATAGTCCCTGATCCTCACGGCCTCTACCAATTACCTTACTTGTCTCCAAATCCTAAAAATCACAGTGGGATGAGAAAAAAATTACACTACAATTCAAGGTCGTAGTGAGGTGACTCACAGATAATAAGTTCAATGGAAAGTTTGGAACATGGAGTACAAAAGAACGAGGCATGGTAGGGGAGACAGAAATAGAACCGTTACCAACAAATGAGAATAAATACCTCATCTTTGAGGCATACTTCATCATTCCCAGAACATAAATGATATTAAGAAAACAACGGATACGTGTCAATAATATGATCTAAAGCACCTGAATCCATGATCCAAGAATGACTAGGAGGGGTGCTAGAAAAAGACATTTAAGTACTAGAATGAGCAGTGGATGAGAAAATTGTAGTGATCTGAGACTTTAACTGAAATATGAGGTGTCTTTGAGACTTTATCTCTTCAGATATAGTAGCAGATCAGCAGTGATCAGTGCCTATTCTTCTCACATGCCATCTCTCTCAGGGCTATAACACTTCACTAATGCCGATTTCACAAGGCAAGACACCAATTCTACTATATTCCAACAATCAATCTAGAAGAATTAGCCCTGAAAAATCAACCACAGCTGTACAAAAACAGCACACCCATCCTTTTTCAAACACCAGGTGGTCGGGCATACATTACAGCTGACAAAAAAAATGACCAGCTGGTTGAGGAATTGCAAAGAACCACCACAACCAAGATCTGAATAAAATCAGAATCACAGCTGAACAAAGATATAAATCAAGTAGACCACGACCTGGAAATTGTGCTCATGAACATAGAACACCTTCAGGAGCCAACACAATCATCTCCTACACAGTCCATTAGACTAAACAGCACATACAAGCGCCCAAAATGCATCTAGAATCTGCCATGAGACCATCACATTCACCCTCACAAACATAAACACCGGTCTATCTTACAGAAGTTGTTCCAACACAAAACGAAGCGCTATAGCTCACACACTACAAAAATAGAAAACAAATAACATAAAAGGAGGCCGGGCAGAACTGCTTCAGTCATAAAAACTTCGCAAAACCTTCAAATCAGATCCATCTCACCAAATTGCATTCAATCCGTAATGAAAAAACACACTAGGATCTAGAAATTAATTGCATTAAATAACTTCACATAGAACTCACCATCCATTTTTCTCAAATCTGATAATCTTTTTGAAATTCCAACAAAATTACAAAAGACACTTGAAAAAGCTTCAAATGTTTTTAATATTGAGCTTAAAAATCATCTAAAATCATATTCTATCAAAAATTGTGATCAAATCACATATCACCTTCACCTAACCATACTGTGACAGGCTCACTGCCAAATTATTCTTTCTATCGCAATCGTGCAAGGCCAGCCTTACAACCATTTGAGCCCTTCTCTGACCCGCTGACATGCCTCAAAGTACTAACAAGGATATTGCTCACCAAGAGCACCGATGCATCAAGCCCTGCTTGACCAGCCCACAAGCTCCTACCTTACATCACCACGACACTCGTCCTACCCACAAAGTCCTGCATGTCCTTGTTGCCTAAGCATAAGACTAGTTAGCCACCTTGACATGCACGTCGTGCCATCGAAGTGCATCTCAAACGACCATGAAACTCATCATGCTCCACTTGTAGCACTAAAGGTCAGGCATGCCTACAGCACATTCTTGAGCTATTGCTCAAACCATTAAGCCCACTGATGACCATGGAACCTTATGAGGGCACCATGATGTTCCATGCAAGAAGACACCCTGCACCTTGCTTTGCCACCAAAGTGGCATCCTGTGCTGGCCTGTGCTGGCCAAGTATGCAAAGACGAGGCACACCCGAGCACAATGACCATGGGATAGCCCACTTTCCCACCAATGTGCCACCAATATCGCACAGTGCATGCTAGTAGTACCCACATAGGCAGCCTCTAGCTTAAGCCACATGCACAGCACCATCCACGCCAAGGCCCCAAGCACCATCCCTAGGAGAACCCCAAGCAACTCCTCCAAGAAGCACAGAGCCACCCCCAACCCATGTTGGGAAGCCTCGTAGTTTAAGCTCATGCAAGTTAAGAGCATGTCACATGGCACATTGTCCATCGAACCGCCCATGCCTTAACATGCCTCTTGCCCATGTCAAGGTCCTAGGTGGTTTAGAACACCCAAACCTCCTCAAGGTGTACGTTAAGCTTTCTCCTCAAGGTGTACATTAAGCTTTTCACCTGTTGCCAAAAGGGAACGTCTTTTCCTCCAAAAATCATATTGGCCTATTTACGAGTTTTCCATAATGCACCATTTATGGAAATGCCACTGCGCCAATGCCCAAGGCCGCAATTCCCATGCACACACCAAAAGACTTGTTCGTGATAGTACAGGCCATACAGCTTGCAGACATCAACAAGTCTCCTTGCTACTGCTTGTTTTGAGGTTTCTAGATACTCCTGTTAGGCCTCCTAGGCTCCAATACCAAGTTGGAATTACAGTTAATGATTAATTTTGTGTATCTCTTCGGTTTTAGGCTTAGTAAGACAAAAAAAGTAATGAGAATGCAATACGTAAGGAAAGATACCCCCTCTCTCACATATAGACTTTAATATATACCCATAGAATACAAGAATACATGAGATATCTAGTACAATTACAAGCATATCCCACCATGTATACTAGGACAGAAATACCCCTACGTTATGAATACTATGCATACTACTACATTCCAACGAGAGGGAGAGAGAGAGAGAGAGAGAGAGAGAGAGAGAGAGAGAGAGAAGGACTAGGAAGAAGAGTATTCATTTGCATAAATAAACC
>JAOXJP010227812.1:0-11235 GCA_025762735.1 Platanus orientalis | reverse complement strand
AGTAAAGAGGGACATGGCAACTTGTAATTTAATAGCAGATAAGGCCCTAAACAGAGCGGAATGGCGGAACAGGATTCGTTTAGCCAACCCCAAATAGTTGGGATAAGGCTGTTTGTTGTTGTTGTTGTAATGGGTGGGACAATAATGTAATAAGGCCTTTTGTGCCAAGGGTAGATCAGAATTTTTTATGCAAGGGTATTTATGTAATAATGCTAAAAGTCATGGGGTTGTTGGGTATTTTTGTAGGGGTCGACATCTGGGATTTATTTTGTCTAGCACACACTGGTACATTCTTGATCATTCTTATGAAAAAGAAGAGAGTTCTTGTTCTCTAAACTTGAAGGTTTTTTGTGAGGGGCTTAAACCTAGAAAGCTCGGAGAGTAAAGCCAAAATGAAGGAATACTTTGTGATCTTCATCTAGATGAGCTTTCCAAGGCAGCTGAACGTGATTGGTAAATCAGCTTATCAAGAGGCATTGAATTAAGCATAAAAAACTATCATTTACTTATTGAGGCTTCCACCAGAGATGCTGAAAGCGAATCTTGACGTTTGCTGGAGTCACTAGGCATGTACGACTTGCAAAACGATAGGATTCTTGTAAGGTTTTGTAAGTACTTTAAGGTTTGTGATTTTTGCCTGTATAAGATTGTCGGATAATCTTTAATGAAAAATCAAGTAGCTCGGTGAGGAGCTTTCTAGAGTGGACATAGGCACCGGGTGCCAAACCACTATAAATTATTGTGTTCCTTGTATTTTTGTGCGATTGTGCATTGTGTGTTTGTTTGCTATTTATTATCACGTGCAACTTGGAACTCCATAAATAAATTACCTGTTGAAATTAGTTGTTTGTTGCAATCATAGTTTTATTGAAATTGAATCAAGGTGTTTAATTAGAAAAATTAGTTCAGTAATAATTGTTTTGATTATATTGCTAATATTGGTTGATTGATGGAGTTTTAAATTGGATTTTAAGATAATTAACTTAAGTGAATTTATTAATTGTGTGTAAATTGAAATAGGAAATATTGGAAAAAATATGAGTTGAGATCATTCATATGCTCAAGGAGGAGACAATTAGCATGTATTGATCAATGTTTAATTTACTGAATATATATAAATGCATTGAAAAAAATTTGTGATCACAATCATTCTTCGGATAAAGGTTACTTAGTTAATTGCAATTGATTCTGATCAAATAGACCTACTGTAGGTTCTATATTAAAAACTGAAATAATCCATTTGGGAGATCGAAAAATTGAGTAAATCCTATTCACCCCTCGTCCTAGGATTATTTGAGTTAACACTTAGAGCTTCCACATTGGTATCATGGTATACCAAGAAACTTTAGTAAACATGACCTGTTTGACCCACGTTTGAGTAGGTCTAAGTCACTGAATCCCAGATCTCCTTAGCCATGTTAAAAGAAAAGTATTTACTGTTGGTGGCAGGTTGCATGGAATGAATCAACCAAGGCATAACCAATGTATTTTGCGATTGCCACCTAGAATAGGTGGAATCTTCGGGTTTAGGAGCTTTTGCCTCCCCTGTCACATACTCCCATTTCCCCCTTCCATAGCTGATTGGGACCATGGTAGGAAATTTGTTCCATCAAGTTTCATTGTGGTGATTTGTGCATTGAAGTTATTGGACTGTCCACCACCAAGACTTGTTCCCACCACCGGATGAGCTATTAGATTGGCTGACTTCACACATTCTGCTACTCCCAAATCACCACCAAATATACAATGGCACACAGCAAGAAAGATAGCACTACAACCAAGCCTTGCACCCACCACTGAAATTACTAGAATTTCCAACCACCAAGCTGTCTGTATACACAGCTATCAACAAGGGAATTTGTTCAAGAACTGAACTACACAGTCCTCAATCACATTTCTGTGGGGTTACACAACCCACAAACTAAAAAACACTTCAATAACAACAAATATATATGATTCATCATCCCACCGATCAAAACAACTCATCCCCACACTTTCGGAGGCTCAAAAGTGATGCAATTTCGAATCAGTGGTTTATCAAACAACCATACCAGTCAGCAAACATCAAATACACAATCATGGATTGAAATTTCACTCAAATATAACCCAGAAAGTCAAATAGCAATATCAGCACTTTTAAACAGTAACTACAGCAGCCTTCACAAATGCAAACACAGGCAAATAATACCACTACATTAGAAAAAATCAACTATAGGGTTTGAGTAGCTGTCAACCCAAGAATAAACCAAGCAATCATGATTTCTATGTGGTAACTATGCTGTAGAGATTTCTTAAGCAGAATGACTTGAGATTTGTTATAAAATGTTCCCCGTATAAAAAATGGATCAATATTGGCCAACAAACTCCACCATTAAAGCTTCATACAAAAGTACCACTGGATTAAATCAGATCTGAGTCTACCAGTCGAAATTGCTAGAAAATGCACTAAAATGGCCGATCAATCTCAAAAACACTTCAGAAATACCATGATAAATCACAACAACAACAACAACAACAACAACAACAACAACAAACAGCCTTATCCCAACTATTTGGGGTCGGCTAAATCACAAAAAAAACATAATCTGTCAAAATCTAGAAAACTCCATCACTGATCTAGGTTGTGCATACAGATGATGTCTGAGGGACTTATGACATCAGCAAGTCCCTTTGCGAGTTTTTCAGAAGCGTCTGTTTGGTCTCCTTGGTGCTTTGATTCCAAGTTGTAGTGGTTAAATGTGAGAAAGGAGTGTAGAGTTAGGGTTTTGTGGAGAGAGAGAGAGAGAGGGAGAGATTGGGGGGGGGGGGGGAACAAATGGATCCAAGGAATAACACAGCGAATGAGTGTAGGTAGAAAAATTGAAATTTACTAGGGTGGGTTTCAGATCAAGTTTTGTACTCTGCTGTGACATTTGTAATGTTTATAATTCCTTTTGGCAAGGGGTCAGAGTAAGGCTAGAAATGGTGATCATTTAAAGTGTGTATGTTTGTAGATCTTAAAATAATGTTTTTTATTGGGTTGCATATATGAATGTGTGATCTTGTGGATGAATGAAGAGGATTTCAGAATTTGGAAGTTCAAGAACTATAGAAGTTCATGGTTAGATGTTTTTTTATAACTCTTTATTTGTTTGCTGCTTCCCCTCCTTCCCTATGATGTGGTTTGGAATAAGTTCGTGCCTTGCAAAATTAACTTCTTTGATTGAACAGCAGTTCTAGATTGTATCGTAAACTCGTAACTCTAGATCATCTTATCAACATAGGGCATCTCTTTATCCATTTTCTCATGTAGTTAGAGCAAAACAACACTCCATGATGAGGCAATATCCCTATAGAGTTAAGAAATGATATAGAACTCTACATGATAAAGCAATATCCCCATAGAGTTTGGAAATGGTAAAAAAAATCCATGCAAATGAAATGTGTAAATCCAAACTATAAATCTGTAACTTTCAATATTATACATGTACATATCAAAGGTCTTGCATGGAAGACCTTTGCTATGTACATGGAGCTCCTAGCTGCCCCACAATCTAGTGCTAAGGGCCCAACATGCCTGCAACGCATTCCTCGATTTGCTGTTCGAGACATTAGGACCCCCGATGTGCATGATGCTTGTAGGCATCAAGATGTTCCTTGCAACACATTGCCCCTGTTTCTTGCCTTGCCTCTAAAGTGGTGTCTTGTGCCAAGCCAGAATTTTGCCTAGCAATAGGACAAGGCACATCCGAGCACACAGGCCCTGGGATAGCCTACTCAACCACTAACGTGCCACCATTGTTGCATATGACATGTTAGCAATGCCCACATAGGTAGCCTCTGGATTTAAGCCAGTGCACAGTGTTGCCATACCAGGGCCCCAAACACTGCCTCTAGGGGGAACCTAACCCCCAAGGGAACCCTAGGCATCCCCTCTGGGAAACCTAGTGCCACCCCCAACCCATGTTGGGGATGCCTCGTACTTTAAGCTCATGCAGACTTGGAGCATGTCACATGGCGCCCAGCCTGTCGTGCCGCCCATGCCACCTGACATGCTTCGTTGCCCATGGCTGCCGTTCCCATACGCGTGCCCAAAAGGTTTGTTCATGTTAGCGCGGTTGTGAAATGATGACCGCGTTGTCACATATTATGACTGCAGTCATGATTTAGTAGCCGCATGGTAATGGGATCACCCCACAACCGTGCGGTCACTCTACGTGATCAAAACTCGGGTTTCCCAACCCAAAAACCCTATTTTAAACCATTTTTGATCATATAAGGCCCCAAGGCCATGTTTTGGGTGTGGGCTTGACCATTCGACTAGTATAGATTCTAATCTATTCATTCTTAACTAGAGAACAACAAGAAAACATTGATCAGTCACAATCAAACATAATACTATTTCTAAAATCCTTTTCTTTTCTTTTCTATAAACAGTAGAACAGAGGACCACTTACCAATTCATGCGAAACTAATAGTTTCCATGCAACTTGGGGATCAATATCCAAGTGTTCTTCGAGTTTTGGCTCATCTTTCACGGTCGTTGGAGTCTTGGAGAGGGAGGAGCATTTGAGTGATGCTTCTCTCTCCTCAATCACTTTTATTAGTTTATAAGTTTAGTGTAATTACAAATAGGTCCTTTATCTTTTTATTACTAAAAGAGGTCCTTAGCTTAGACTTTATTGCCAAAAATTCCTCCCATACGGGGTTCTATGAAAATAAGGTCCTTGCATTGAACTTATCTCCAAGAACCCCTCCCCCATACAAAACTCTACGATGATAAGATCTATCATATAGGTTGTTGTATCACTAAGATCCACTCCCATATGAGGTTCTATGATGATAAAATCTCTATGACCTACAAATTTAAATCCCTTGTTAATATTTTATTATTGAACCATGTGTCCCCACGTACATGAATCATAGTGATTCTGGGTCGGGGTATTATAGTTGATACATTTAGATGTTAATGACATGAATCCAGGCTTTAAATAATGACAAATCTTCAGACTTACTGGGTTCACCTTAAAATTTGGGGTTTTGTTCTTGAATCTCTAATCCGAAATCCAATAGATGTTTTTAATTCAAATGGATACAAATGGAGGTTACATCTAGATTGTAGAAGGCCAAAATTAAGGACTTTTTATGTATAAGTGTTAGTTGGCTTAAGTAGAAATGGCAACTGAAGTTTTGTAGTTCATTAACTAAGTTTGTAACATTTCGTATGAAGTGACTGAAATAATACGAAATAGGTGGAATTTTTTACCAAAACATTGTATTGTTGGTTACATGGACATTTTGTTTCAATGGGTGTTGAAACCAGCATATAATGTACAAAATATACTGAATATGTCGCTTTTTAGAACATTGGTTTTATTTTCATGAACAATCTGTGTTCATTAGGTGACGATATCTTCAAGACAAGGAATATTTTCTTTCACTTTACCTTATGTCTAGTGCCCCCAAATCAATTCACCATTCCTTACAGCTTATTTTAACATATATCGACTCTAAAATGATTACGATAAGCTCTTTCTGCTTTCCTTTTCTAGACATAATTCTTAAAATGCGCCTTTCCCACAATCACAACATTCTTCTTGTTTTGTGGTTTTCTTTATTCTTTCATGTTACTCCCCTTTAGATTTTCTTCCCTTTTGTGGAATATTTTTACAAAGTATGAGTGATCAACAAATGATCTCTATTATTTGTTTAATTAATTTATTTATTTTCTATCCCTGGAGGGCTAATAACGTAGGCAAGGTTTCCATGGACATAATTTTTTAAGAACAATTACTGTAAATTAGTGAAGAAGAAAGAGAGGGAGAAGAAGAGAAGAAAGAAGAAGGGAGAGAAACCTTTGGGGAAAAATCACATGTGCATATCTTCCACATTCGAAATATTTTATTAATATATGTAAAGTGAGAGATAATATACCATAGTATATGGTATACCATACATATACATGTATATGAGATTTCTACCAATACTACCCTCAAAGTAATGTATCTCAGCACCCCCTCAAGCTGACAAATAAATATCTATCATTTCCAGGTTGTCTACAATATATGAAAAATGCTCACTACTTAATCCTTTTGTGAAGATGTCCACAAGTTGATACTTGGTATGAACGAATGAAATGCAGATTCAACCAGACCTGATATGATCCTTGATGAAATGTCAATCTCCACATGTTTTATTCTATCATGCTGGATTGGGTCATGTGCAATGCTAATAGCTGCCTTGTTGTCACAAAAAAGGTTCATGGGACCTATCATTGGAAATCCCAATTCATCAAGTAACTTCCTTAACCAGAGGAGTTTGCAAATCCCATTGGCCATAAAGTGAAATTCTGCTTCAGCACTAGAGAAGGCCACAACAGATTGCTTCTTATTGCGCCATGTGACAAGATTTCCCTAAACAAAGGAAAAGTGCCCTGATGTGGACAGTCGATTAGTCAATAAGCCGGCCCAATCTGCATGAGAGTATGCTGCTACGGCTATTTGTTGATGATCAAATTTCTTATACATAATTCCTTTGTCTGGGCACTCCTTTAGATATTTCAAAACCTTGTAAACAACTTCCATGTGTGCCTGAGTAGGAGCATGCATGAACTGACTAATCACACCCACTGCATATTCTATATCAGGCCAGGTTAAGGATAAGTAGATAAGACGCCCAACAAGTCGCTGATTTCGACTTACATCAATCAATCTCTCACCATCACTTTCTTTTTAACTTGTGATTGATCTCAATAGGAGTAGCACATGGTTTACATCCTATTATTCCTGAGTCCTTCAGCAAGTCAGGAACATACTTCTTTTGACATAGGAAGATTTATTGTCGAGATCTAGCCACTTCAATCCCCAGAAAGTACTTTAGTGAGCGCAAATCTTTAATTTCAAATTCCCTTGTTAGATTGCTCTTAAGTAACCCTATTTCCACTACATCATTTCCCGTAACAACAATATCATCAACATATACAATGAGAGTTGCTACTTTGCTATCTGTTCTTTTTACAAATAAGGTATGATCTACTTAACCTTGTTTATATCCATTTGTAATCATTGCTGTCCGGAATCTCTCAAACCATGCTCTTAGCGACTGTTTTAAGCCATAAAGTGCCCTTTTTAGTCTACACACTTTTCCTTTTGCTCCTGGCATTTGAAAACCAGGTGATGTATCCATGTATACCTCCTCTTCCAAATTTCCATGTAAGAATGCATTTTTCACACCAAATTGGAGTAAATGCCATATTTGATTTGCAGTCAGAGAGATTAGAACACGTACTTAATTCATCTTTGCCACAAGGGCAAAAGTCTCCTGGTAATCAATGCCAAATGTTTGTGTACACCCTTTTGCAACTAGGCGGGCCTTGTACCTATCAACTGTTCCATCGGGTTTATGCTTCATGGTAAATTCCCACTTGCATCCAATTGTCATCTTTCCCTTTGGAAGAGTAACCTACTCCTATGTTTGGTTCTTTTTTAGAGCTTTCATTTTCTCCTCCATAGTGGCTCGCCATTATGGCTGTGCTAAGGCTTTAGATACTCTGCGAGGAATAGTGATTGAAGACAAGGAAACAACATAGTTTCGAAAAGAAGGTGATATAACATGATAGGAAACGAAGTTAGATATGGGGTATTGAGTATATGTTTTAACACCTTTCTACAGAGTACTAGGCATGTTAGAATCATCTACTTCAGGAGGGGAAAAAGACATGTTACCCCTATTTTCGGGAATTGAATCCAAAGAAGACACTAGGATGGGAGCACAAGGATTCTGGTTATCCACTAGCTCTTGCCCGTCTGAGTCATCTTTTTTTCTTTCTTCGAGTGTATACTTTAAGTTCAGTTTCCCCCTCTCTACCAATACCAGTTTTGTCAAAATAGAATGAAGGAAGTGTGACAGGAAGTGGAATTGTGGAGGAAGAAGACAACTCTTCACCTAAAGAGGTGTCTTACCTGAAGAAAAGAAGGGATCAAATTCAAAAAATGTTACATCCTGAGACACAAAATTATTTCGGGTAAGTGGTCCCTTCTAATCAACACCATAACCCAGAAAGACACACTTAAGTGCTTTTGGATCGAGCTTGGTATGATCAAATTTAGGTATGTGTACATAACAGATGCACCTAAACATTTTTGGGGGAAGAGAGAACAAAGGAGTTCCAGGTGACAAGACTTCAGTTGGAGATTTAAAAGAGAAAACACGAGAAGACATCCTGTTCATGAGATAGGTGGCTGTTTGAATGACATTAGTCCAAGAGATTTAGGCACATTCCTCGTAAAGATGAGGGCACGAGTAATCTCAAGTAAATGCCTATTTTACGTTCAGCCACCCCATTTTGTTTAGAAGCACTGGGACAGGTGGTCTGATGGACAATTCTAGAAGCATTAAAGAATGAAGACGGAGAGTTGGAGCGGTACTCTCCCCTCTTTTCAAATCGCAAGATGTGAAGTTTGGTGCCAAGCTGTGTGTGAATCATGTTATAAAACGATTTGAACATAGTATACACATCATTTTTTTTTTTTGCAATAATATACCCATGTAACATGAGAGTAATCATCCACAAAAGTAACAAAGTAACAAAACTCGATAAAGAAGTAACAAGGGAAGGCCCCCACACATCAGAATGAACAATATCAAAAGGAGATAAACTTCTATTATAACTAAATGGATACACTGAATGACAATGTTTTGCCAACTGACAAGGTTCATAATGAAACTTATTCGAAGAAAATTGAAATTTGAGAATAAATTTCCCTAACAAAGAAAAAGAAGGGTGGCCAAGACGATGATGCCACTGAAACAACTCATTTGTAGTGGTAGGAGAAATGTTTGTCTTTATTGCTGAAGATGTGATGGATAATTGAGGTGATGAATTCAGAAGATAGAGACCATCTTTTTCATGCCCCATACTAATAGTCGTCTTCGTCTTAAGTCCTGAAACACACAATGAGAAGGGAAGAAATTGACACAACAGTTAAGACTATTGGTAAAATGGCTAATGGATAATAGATTCAATGTAAAATCATACACATGAAGAACTAAGGATAACAATATGGAAGTAGTAGTAATGTCACCATGTCTAGCAATAGAGGAATCGGTACCATCCGTAATACGGACTTTGTCCTTATCAGAACTGACACGGTAAGATTTGAAAAGGGAGGACATACCAGTCATGTGATGGGATGCCCCTGAATCGATGATCCAGGAATCCTGTGAGGGGAAAACAGATGCGGATAAGGCTAATGCAGATGTACTTGAAGTCGAAGCTGTAAATGATGATGTAAGGGCAGTGGAAAAGGTATCGAACTGAGAAACAAATTGCTCGGAAGGCCTCAATCTCCTCTCTAGATAGATGACCCTTTGGTAAGGAAGTAGATGTCGGAACAACTAGTTCTAAGGGCATGGACTGAATGTGCATTGGATCTATTACCACCAAATCAACCTCCACCTCTAACTGAGTTTGATCCACCTCTCTTATATAGACGTGGAGGAAGATCTTATGGACGTCTATATAAATCCCAACATTGGTCCTTAGTATGCCTAGACCTACCACAATGCTCGTACTTGAGGTGATCACGAAAATCATAGGTATTAAAGCGTCAACCATGACCATGAGTAGGACCCCCACAACCACCTCGGCTAGAGGTTGATATAAAGGTTGATTTCTCAATAGCCGATAGTACATTCATCACACCACGTCTGCCATCTTCTCTGTGAATGTGTACATACACTTCATTGAGGGATGATAAATTCATATTAAGGATTTCGACTCTAACCCGCTCATACTCAGAGTTTAGGCTAGCTTGAAACTCAAACATTTGGATTTCCTCAATATGTTTCTTGGAGGCTGTGGCATCCTTTGTATATGAGGGGCGGTATGTGGTATAGTGACCCAGTTCTTCCCACAATTTCTTCAGGGAGGCATAATAAATGGCCAATGGTTGATCTCCTTGTTTAAATTAAGCAATTTTCTGTCACATTTGGTATACTTTGGCAGCATAACCAATTTCTAAATAAGTCTGAGATAAAAACTCCCAGATTTGATGAGTCGTTTCTAAGAAGAGGTAGTGATCACTGATTTCTAGCTTCATTGAACTCAACAACTATCCTTTAACCACAACGTTTTTGGTCTTCCACTTTTGGTACTTTGGATCTTCCCTAGGAGGAGCCTCTATCTCATCAGTCAAGTATTCTTATTTATCCTTGCTCTGAATGTATATCAGCACAAATTTTGACCAAGTAAGATAGTTGGTGCCATCAAACTTAACAGTGTAATTTGTACTTGTGGAGAATCCTCAAGGACTAGAGAACTCCCCATATTCTGGCTCGACTCCCCAAAGGTCTGACTGGATTTTTGATTTTCGGCCATAGTGATGTAGCTCAGACACAAATCGCCAACAACACTACAAACAAGGTTACTGTAACCTTCACAAATCCAGATACACCATTACGATCCACAAAGTACGGTATAAGAGCCAAACACAGCCAAGAAGCGTGCTGAGACCACCAAACCGTCGCAGACAAGCCAAAAAACTCGAGGGGAAGCCAAGCATACGTGCACAAGGATGAAAACATACACCACGGTCAACATCACCATGATTGAAGGGTGTTTGCAATTTTTAATAAAAAAAATCGAGAGAAAACCCCAAAAAAATTGTCAGGCGGCAACCTGAGAGTACAAAAATTCTCGCTGAAGCTTTAAAACCCAACCAAATCACACGAGGTCAAATCCTATAGCCTCTTATCTCTAAAACGATCCTACCTATACCAAAAAATAAAGGAAAAATCTCCTCATGCGATCAGATTGAATGATTTGACCAGATTAGAGAGATTTTTTCAACTTCAAGGAACCTCTTCGAAAAACCACTTTCCATTGATAAAAAAATTCTACAAAAATCACAAAAATTCTCCATAAATTAAAACGATCCAGATCCCTAGGGTTTGAGGGTTTGACGTTGTACGAGCATGTTGACATCAGCATACGGCTGACTGACGTCAATGTTTGTACTGACACAACTTTTTTTTTCTTCTTCTCAGCGGCGATCGATCCTGGTGTTAGCTCTGATACCAACTTGAAATTAATGAAAAGAGAGGGAGAAGAAGAGAAGAAGGGAGAGAAACATTTGGGAAAAAATCGTATGTGCATATCTTCCACACATGAAATATTTCATTAATATATGTAGAGAGAGAGATAGTATACCATAGTATATGGTATACCATACATATACATGTGTATGAGACTTCTAC
>JAOXJP010227811.1:0-11236 GCA_025762735.1 Platanus orientalis | reverse complement strand
TAAGATAGGTTCTTTTTGATAGAGCGCTTCTTCTCATGATGGTTGAGAGGCTCAACCAAGTAAGAGGTCCCACTCTTTGTCTTAGTGAGAGTCACAGGGGGCTCACGATTGGCTTTAGAGACTACAACAGATGAACTAGAGCTACTAGAGGCTTTCTTCTTGCCTCCAATAACAGTAGCGTCAAATACAACAACTAAGCTCTTCTTTGATGCCATCAAGTCTTATGCATAGATGTTGAATGTCGACTTAAGAGATGAGAGGAAAGAGTGTCCCACCGGGCCTGCCAGAAATTTGTAGACACAAATTTCGTGCATAAATCCGAAACACAAAAAATATGTAACAAATTCAATAAATGAATATTTGTATTAAATGAAACGGAATACAACTCTTTGATTTTTATACTCTTACAAAAAAAGTAAACCATAAACCTCTGATTCTCGTCGATGGAATCCAAGGGCCTAACGTCATGTTTCTTGGATCTGAGTGTTGGTGTCCTTGATTGTAGATGAATTGGCTTCTTTTCAGGGCTTCACGCTTGATCCAAAAAGGAGAGAAATGCCATAAATCTCACTCTCATGGTCGGATTTGTGGCCTATTTCTAAGATGCAAGAAGTTTTATTCTCTCTAGCAACAGACTGTGGTTGATAGAGAGAATGAAAAGTATGCCTTGAGTCTTCAAGCCTTTAGAGATATATAAAGATGCTTTGGAGTCTTCTTCTCTTTACAACTTCTTGCTTGAAGTCTTTTGCCAAAGGTTTTCTCTTTATGTAAGAGGGGTGTATTTATAGATTTAGGGTTAAAATCTTGCCAAAACCCTTAATTGAGTATTGATTGGATGCTCTTACCCCTTTTAGTCTTAAAAAGTGATTTCACATTCCTTGTTTGGAGAGAAGTACGGTTTATGGAATTATATGTATTCCATGAGTGGCATAACCTTCCTTCTTTACCTAAGAGAATCTAGATTTGATTTTATTCAAATCTCTCTCATGTGGGTCCCATGCAAACTGTTTGGGCTTACTAATGGGCTGAGACAAGTGGGCTTGACAGTCTTATGGGTTATAATTTAAAACCCAGACCAAGCCCAAAATGACTTGTCCATGTATTTAGACCCATTTTATGAGTTGGGGGCCCATTTATGGTTTTTTGGGCATTTTGCGTAACTTTATGACGGTGTAGGCTCTTATTTGTAACTTGTACAAATTTTAGATGTCTACACCAAGTCCTAGTTCAAGTCTTAAAGAATGAAGAAAAAGAATTGAAGATTAAAGAAGAAGAACATTAATGTTTATATATTTCTCTTGCTTGCAACCGTTTTACAGTTTTATTAACTATATGTATTAAGTTGTTATAGAGATTAAAACTGATTTTAGTTGGTTTTTGGTAACATATTCGGAATGGTATTGCGTTTTCACATGGAAGAATCATTTTAATATTTTTTTTCAATAAGTAAATAATTTAATTAAACAAAAAGATAATTACAATCTCGTATATGTACATTGTTGTAAATCTTTTCTAATTAACTTTTGAAGGTCAGGAGGAAAGCCTAAAGGTTCAATAATCATCTCATATATGTGTATATATATCATAAATAGACAATTCTTGATCCAAAGTACTATTTATAAATTTTTAATATTTTTAATATTTTATCTAAATAAAATTAAAAAGTGACATGACTTTTGCCTTATTGGTAGAACTACCTTCCATACTAGATCCCCTTCGTTGAAGATTTTTAGTTTGACTCTCTTATTATAAATTCGGGCCACCTTTTGTTTATGAGCCTACAATCTATCCAAAGTCATCAATTTCACTTCATCCATGTTTTCCAACTCCATCATCATGGCCTCATTAAACTCCTCTAGATTGGCTTGGAATGCTGTCCTTGGTGATGAAACAACTATTTCCATAGGCAACACTACATTGTGCCCGTAAGTTAGTGTATACGGATTAACATCGGTGTTGGTCCTACATGATGTGTTATAGGCCCACGGTAGATGTGGTAGGAACTCATGCCAAGACCTAGGGTTCCCCTCTATGGCCTTCCTAATAACATCTTTAGTAATCTTATTGGATGACTCGGCTTGCCCGTTAGTCTAGGCATAGTATGGTGTTGAATGGAGCATCTGTATCCTATAGTCATATACAAACTCCTTCACATGTTGCCTAATGAAAACAATCCCTATATTAGCCGTGATGGATTCAGGTATACCGAACCTATATATGATTGTTTCTTTGATGAACTTAATCACCTCACTCTGATCTACATTTCGATAAGCCTTTTCTTCCACCCATTTTGTAAAATAGTCAGATGCAATTCTCGGGCAGGCATCCATTTTACTAGGCCATGTCTTTGACAATCCTGGCATCCCCTTGCATGTCTAACGCAATCACCAAGTATCTTTGGCCAGTAGTGGTTGTACCTTCTGATCAACCAACACATCTTTATGACAAATTGGCGTGCTCCATAGAGGCCTTGATGTACCTATGCAGTGACCTCTTGAGCCTCCTATTCCCTCAGGCATCTTAACAATAACCCATTGTGACCTTTTTGGTAAAGTTCTCCTTCAAGAATAACATAATTTAAGACCATCCTTTGATCTTTGGGCTGGTTCTAGGGGTAGGATTATTCAAATATTGGACAAGAGGGGTCCTCTAATCTTTTACCCCTAGTTCCAATATGAGAATTTCTGGCATTAGTCCCCTGATGCTGACCGATGATAGAGTTTTGTGTTGCACCTCCACTATTAAATGGTCTACCCCTTTAGATATTCTAACTCTTTAGGCCATCTGTGCCATATCATTTGCAAACCGATTTCCTTCTCTAGGGATGAATGCGATGTTGACATCATCAAAGGAGTCCATCAATTGTATGGTCACCGTCAAATATGGTGCCAAAGTCCAACTAGAACATATATAATTTCTAGTTAACTGCCTACCCACTAGCTATGAATCTCCCTTAATGTCTACATTTCTTACTCCCATTTGTAGGAGCATTTCCAACCCTATAATTAGTGCCTTACACTGAGCCTGATTATTGGAACATTGGAAATCTAACTAAAAAGAAAATCAGCTTTCTTGTAATGAAGGTGGGATGAGTATTATTCCATCCCCTGAGGCCGTCTTTGTACTAAACCCATCAAACTCAAGCAGCCATGGTACGATACTAATTTTTGTTGCTTCCTTGGCTTGTTTTGCAGCCAAATCATCGACCTATGGTGGATGATTGGCAAAAAAATCAGCCAAGGCTTGCCCTTTTATAGCCTTCTGAGGGATATGCTGTAAGCAGTATTCCGACAAGGCTAACATTCATTTACCAATTCTTTCCCTTAAAATGGGTCTAGACAACATATATCAAATTAAATCGGTCTTGGAAATTAACAAAACATTATGAGACAATAAATAATGTCTCAATTTTATTAACAGAAAATATAGAGATAAACAAAGTTTTTTGATAGGGGGGATATCTAAGCTTTGTGTCATTCAACAATTTGCTTAAATAATAAATTGCCTGTTCTTTTCAGTCGTCATTTTCTTGAGCCAAGAGAGCTTTAACCGAGTGTTCTCCGGTTGACATGTACAGTCGCAGTGGTCTGTCTTTCTTTGATGGCACCAAGACTGGCTGTCTAGATAGGTAGTCTTTGATCATTTGGAAGACCGCTTGATGTCCCTTGGTTCACTTGAATGCCTATTCTGACCGAAGTCTCAACAATGGTGAAAACAGATGAATTTTCCCTGTCGAATTAAAGATTAATCTCCTTAAAAAACTTATTTAACCAAGGAAACGTTGTAATTCCTTCATTGTCTTTAGTGGTTGTGCTTCTTGAATGGCTTTGATTTTATTTTGGTTTATCTCTATCCCTCTTTGGTGCACCAGAAACCCTAAGAAATTTTTGGTTGATACCCCAAAAGCGCATTTTTAGGGATTCATTTTAACCGTATGGGCTCTCATTCTTTTGAATGAGTCCCTTAGGTCGGCCAAATGGGTGTTCTCATGTTCGGATTTTACCACCACATTGTTTATATAGATCTCCATTTGTTTCCCGATCATGTCGTGAAAAATGGCATTCATTGCTCTTTGATACGTTGCCCCGGCATATTTTGGTCCAAAAGGCATGACTACCCAGACAAACGTACCAAGGCTTCTTCGGCACCTAAAGGCCATTTTATAGATGAATATCTGATTCTAACCGGAGTGACCATCCATAAAGGAGAGTATCTTATGCCGGGATGCTGCATCGACTAATAAATCAGCAATTGGCATAGGATATTCGTCCTTTAGTGTTGCCATATTCAAAATAGGGAAATCTATACAGACTCTAATTTTCCCACTATTTTTCATGACCAAAACTATGTTAGACAACCACTTAACATACCTGACTAGACGAATAAACCCTACTTGAAGGAGTTTTTCAATTTCTTCATTGATCATGTCCGTTACTTCTTAGGACATCCTTTGTGGTGATGCTTGAACAACCGAAAACCATCCTTGATGGGTACCCTATGTTCGACCAACTTCCTGTCAAAGCCTGACATTTCCTCATAACTCCATGTAAAGTAGTCTGAGAATTCAGTCAACAACTTGACCACTTCTACTTCATATGTTGGTTTTAACAACCCAATAACATAAACAGGCCGACAGACTTGTTTCGTTCCTAGATTGACCTCCTTTAGAGGATCCTAAACCTCGGCTTTAACATCATCCATTTTAACTGAAGCCAGAACCAAATCATCAAGCCGAATCTCAGGATCTTGGGATGGCTCTATTTCTTCTTTTAGAATACATTCAGCAACGTATATCTCACCTTTTATTGTACTTCCTACTCCATGGACTTCAACCATCTAGGCCAAGATCCTAGAGATGGCCTTATTTATGGCCACTCTTTGTTTTACTTTTTGGTCGCTGGTCATCAAAACTCTTTATCTAGCAAGCGTAGAAACAGTCCTTCATCGACCGCCTCTTGTTCTGGAGCATGGTACTCCCCTTTAACTTCTACCTGGATGGGCCCAAACCTTCCATCATAGAACCTAGCATTGGCCTCATTAGTTTTGGCCATGAATGGCTTCCTATCAACCCATACCCTCTTTATGCTATCCCTGTTTCAAAACACCAGGTTGGTGTAAATTCAAACCTTGCCCAACAAGACATTGTAGTTTGACTTGGATTCTACCACAAAGAAAGTGGTCATAGTGGTCTTTTTTCTCACTATCAATTCTACACGTAGGATGCCTTTGGTGGGTTTAATGTCTTCTGCAAAGTTGCTCACTGATATCTCAGTTGGTGTAAAGTCTTGATCAATCTTACCTAACACCTTCAACATTTTGTACGAGAGTATATTCAATGTCGCCCCATTGTCTACCAATGCCCTCCTAACCGTTCACCTTTAAGTTTAGGCATTGGGATACAGGCTCTCAGACCACTTTCTCCATCTTATTCCACCAATATTCTTTTAGCCATTTCCCTCTGCCTTTGTAGTCTCCTTTTCTAGGTTTTTGTGAGAGGCAAGGGGAACTTTGGGTGCTGAACCAGAGACCATCGGCCAATCGGTTTCCTTGGTGGGATCACCTTCTTAAGTCTACTAATGGGTACATCCTCCTTCCTAGAGTGAGGATGTACACTGTCTCTAGTAGGTGAATGATGGTTAAAATGATGGTAGGGGCTGAAAGGTCAATCCCTAAGGTGTTGGTCCCTTCTCAATCTAGACCGAAAGGGTTGACCCTCACCCCTTAAAATCTGGTCTTTCATCTTGATATGGCCATGGTTGGTATAGGGACCATACCTAGGATGAGGGAATTCATGTTCTGGTCTTAGCTTGGTCGAGCATCTTTCACACATGATGGACCGTTGATCCCGAGATGCCATGGTTAGCCTACATTTTTCTTTCTTTAGATCGGTCGATTAACTTGTTTAGTTGGCCGACATTTTTCCTAGGTTAACCTTAATTTTAGGGTTCTCATTAACCACTCCTTATTTTCCCAGTTCCACTAACACAACATTGGTAAAGGCTATAGGGAATGGGTTTTCATCAATACCCATTTTTTCTTTTCCTTTCTCTAGGAATTTTATTAGACCTTTGTTAATATTTCCCTGAATAACATTCTTGAAAACCACGCAATTAGCTGTGGAATGGGTTTTTTACCCATGACATTTACAATATTCCCCTTGTCTCAATTCATCGAAACTAGGGATCCTATGCCCCTCAGATAGCCAGATGAACTTTACAGCTCGTAATGGTCAAAAACGTCACTGGCTTTAGTTATACCAAAGGAATAGGATTTTGAATTTTGAATATTTTCTCTCTTACCAACCATGCTCAGAGATTGATTTGGCTTCCTTTGCTTTAATGTAGAGTAAGTTATTAGCTTGGTCGATATGACTTCTGCCACATCCAGCTCATAATTAGGATCTTGATAGTAGTTCCTATTGAAGCATTAGTCCATTGGTTCCCCTCTTTTAGCAACCGTTCGTACCAGGCCATTCTAGCTGATAACTCAAATAGGTCCTCAAAATTCATTCCTTCAAACTTTTTCCTCAACTGAATATCCAAGCCATTCTGAGCGAGTTTCACAAACTCTGACTCTAGCAATACAACCAAGCAGCGGTTTCTAGCTCTCTTAAACAACACGATGTATTACTCAGTCGACTTCCCTACAATTGGTATAATCGAGACAAGTCAACCATGGATAGCTCAGGTTGGGACCTAAAGAACTAGGTATGGAACTTCTCTTCCACATCTTCCCAAGTTTTAATTGGATCAAGATGTAGGTTTATATACCAAGCAAAAACTGCTTCGGTGAGGGAATTATCGAACAACCGGAGTTTCAGATAGCCATTGCCAGAAACCTCCCTACACTGCATTGTAAAATGGCCGATATGTTCAACCGTGGACTTTTTCATCTCACTAGAGAATAAGGTGAACTTTGGTATCTTGTATCCCCTTGGGTACCCAAAATGCCTGTCAATCCAACTAGGATATGGCTTCCTATAGAATGGCCGGTGTATCCTTTTAGTAGTATTGACTCCTTCTCAGACCAATTCCATGAACTTAGCCCTATCCATTGGAATTCGGTCCTCTATTGTATTTTGGTATACTGGAGGGGGGTCTGGGGTTCCTTAGTCTATGATGGAACTACCCCTGGGCATTTGGTTGTCAAATAAGGGGTTGGCGAAAGTTTGGCCATTATGAGCATTATTCTCTTTGTTATTGAAACCGTTAGACTCACTGTCTCCATTCTGTGTAGGCTCCTGAGTATTTTGACATGCGGGTTGAGTCCTTTGAGGTGGCAATACATAATATTAAGAGTTGGCTTGGTTTTCCACCACTTATTTTAGTGATTGGATGCCATGCCATAAACCTTGTATACCACCCCTCAGTTCATGCAACAAATTATCTTTTAACTCCTTGATCCTTTCAATCAAAGGATCCTGACCACCCCGAGAAGATGAACCCTCATCATACTGAGAGTGTCGCCGTTTGGGAAAGGCCCTTGGTGGGGTTGGAGGTCTAGTCCTAGAAGATCGAGGGGCTTAATTGTTGTCTGGTTGATGGTGTCATGGGTCACACCAGGCGTGCCAAATTAGGTGTTGGCTGAAAAATGATTTGCGGGCGTGTCCTTGCCATGTGGATACAAGATTCAGTCTTTCCTACGACCCCAGGTGTTGGAGTAAACAACAGGTAGACCGAAAAGATATTTTCGATCATTTGTCCAGCCATTGATTTTGAATAAAATCAGGTGATTTGGGAAGGGGAGGGTACTGTCTTCCAAATGAGTTCTTTTAACAAGAATAATTTAACTACTTTTGACACCACAACATAAATAATGAAACAATCAATTAAAAAAAGACAATTCATACATAAATAAGAGTACTTATAGATCACATACTGGTCAGTTGACCTAACATCTTTCTTGAATCAAACCAATATCCGACCTTGGCCTCACTAAAGAAATTTAAACAATCTGAAAATACAAGATAAGTGGAAATGTTCTAGAAAATTTCCAAAGACGATACATCTTTGTGGAGATGATCGAGGATAAACCTAACTGATCATGGAATCAGGCTAAGATAAGGATAAATTGGGTAGATTGGATGATCGAGTGATGTTTTTCCCTTTGTGAGCTCTGGTATTTATAGAGATTGAGGTTCCTTGATCATGGCCTTGTCAGTTTTCTCTCCTCTACACCACGTTCAGGCAATTGTGAACAATCCCACCACTTAATCATGGCTTCCAACTGTCCATTCATGTCCACTTGTGGGAACTCCCCACTTGTTTTTCCCAAAATCCATCAACACTTATCCCCCTACCCTTCGTGATTCGAAATCGTGACAGTTAGGGCTCCCGATGATTTCCCTTGTTTTTGTCAACCATTAGAATTTTATTTCATGAAACAAGGATAGTGACGTTGCTTAGTCAAAGTCTTTTTTACTCATATTGTGCTGAATCAGCAATCCACTTCAGCAAAATCACACTCATGTCATTATCTCAGGATCGATGATCTATCTTATGCCTCGATCTCATTGTTTCATGTGTCATAACTTGATTAGTCAATGATTAGTCATGCGTTCAACCACTAGTGGTAAGATTTTGGCATTAGCACTATTTTTAATATATATATATATAAGAAAAAAAATCGAGTTATTAGGTTTTGTGGATTGAAGTTGAGTTGCTTTCAAAAGTTTGGTTATGGTCATTTTGGTAACTCGGCTCGATGCAGGGGAAAGTTTGTTCTCTTAAAAGTTCCTTCTAAATGCATGTATGGCATTTAATTGGTGGTTTCCCTTGGTCCACGAGTCCACGCTAGGGTGGCAGTTCGTGTTGGCTGGTCGAGTTTGAGTCGTATCAATATAAGGATATGATATCAAGTGCGACACCCCTCCTGATGGGACACTACGAGCTCACGACTCAAATAATGATGATACAATATTGAAGTATGTCAGTGAGATGAATTATCCAAAAGTCTAATAAAGGAAGAAGAAGAAATAGGACACTAAAAGTAACTATAGACAAGGATGTTTCAATAGAAATAAGACACTAAAAGTAACTATTGACAGGGATCTTTCAATAAATGTGAAGTGATTTTAACTATTGACAAGGATGTTTCAATAAAAGTGAAGTGATTTCACTATTCTTTCTCTCCTCGAGTTGGGAATTCATGTTGGCGGGTCGGGTTTTTGTCGTGTCAAGATAGGGGTATAAGATTATTTAACTCAACTCTAATCTAATTCATTTATTAATAGTGTCAAAAGCAGGTTAACTTGTTTTGATTTGAAACACGTTTAGGGTCAACCATAACATGCTTATTTTCGTGTTGGGTCGTATTGGGTTCATGAATTATGCGATAATTTATCTTGACGAGTCGGATTTATTGGATTCGTGTCATGTCAAGGTAAGGGTATAAGACCATTTGATTCAATTTTAACCCAACACATTTATTAATCATGTCAAAAAGGATTAACCTGAAACACGTTTAGAGTCAACCCTAACTCGCTTATTTTCGTGTTGGGTCTTATCAGGTTTATGGGTCGTGTCCAACATTGCCACCCCTATTGTTCCCAGTGTGTGGTGCTTATCCAGTGGTACCGGGGTACAGCCCCATTGAAAATTAATTTGGAAAGAATACCCATTAGCCACGCTATCTAAGTGTTGACCGTTTAGCGGTTTTGGTTGGAATCCAACTTGACGTCCCTTCTTACATATTTGTCACCTATTAAGGCCAGCCCCGATCATCTTCAATCAACCATCAATATTTTGGTTGATATTGGTGGGAAGTTAATTTTTGTTTTTATTGTAGATTTAGAAATACAATACAAATTTTTTTTCTTTTTGGAGTGCAAAATTATTGCTTGATTGACGCTGGACACATCTTGAGGTTTGTATTATTTAGATGAAGTGGGTCTGCTATTATTATTATTATTATTATGTTTCTCTTTCAATGTATAATATTATAAAGAGAACCACAAGCTTTTCACTCCCATGAGAGAGAGAGAGAGAGGGAAATATGTCGAAAAAAAAATCAGACAAGTCATCTTCTATACTAGTAGCATGGAAGATGAGGATCTACCTCTCTATCCTCTCAGCCGTTACAGATGTGGTGTGCCGTCCCAATGGTACAATCAACCGCCGTCTCCTAAACTTGTTAGAGGTCCCCGTCAAAATCCATCCCAACAAGATAGCAATGAAGGGGGGCGTGAAAGCCTCCGATATAAGCATTGACCCCTCCCGAAACCTCTGGTTTAGAGTTTTCACTCCCACCGCTGATGATATCACCCACCTCCCTGTTATCGTTTTCTTTCATGGAGGTGGATTTGCATTACTCAGCCCTGATTTTAGGGAATACCACTTCTTCTGCCGACACATGGCACAAAATATCCCCGCCGTCGTCGTCTCCGTCAACTACCGCCTGGCGCCAGAGTACCGTTTCCCTTCACAGTACCAGGATGGGTTTGACGCTCTCAAGTTCCTGGATCAATCAACATTAATCCAAGCCGATCTCCCACGCTGCTTTCTCGCTGGCGACAGCGCCGGAGGTAACCTGGCGCACCACGTCGCTTGCCAAGCCGGCGACTGGGAGTTCCGGGTAGTCAGGGTGATCGGACTTATCTCGATCCAACCATTCTTCGGCGGCCAAGAGAGGACAGAGTCGGAGATCCGACTTCCTAAAGCGCAGCTGGTGTCGCTGGAGCACATGGACTGGATGTGGAAGGCGTTCTTGCCGGAGGATGATGGCTCCAACAGAGACCATGAAGCAGTCAACGTAACCGGACCCAACGCGGTGGATATATCGGGGGTAAACTACCCCACCACGTTGGTGTTTGTGGGAGGTTTGGATCCATTACAAGATAGACAGAGAAGATATTACGAATGGCTCAAGACAAGTGGGAAAGAAGCATGCCTTATCCACTATCCCAACGCCATCCATGCATTCTATTGGTTCTCTAAATTGCCTGAATTTTCAATGTTTATCACGGAGGTCAGGGATTTCATTCAGAACCGCAGCAATCCCTAAGGCGATCTATCTATCAAATCAATAGCATAATTTTAGAATAAAAACAGCATTCTCCTTGTAAAAATAAATATATGTAAAATTAAGGCAGTCTTTGGCATCTAATCTGGTATTATTAGGATTGCAATCATAATATCACAATCCCAAGATGTTAAGATCATATTAGGCTAATTGTTTGGCTATTTCCTTTGTGTTTTTGTGTTCTGATCTTACCTGAAAAGATTTGAGATTTGAAGAT
>JAOXJP010227810.1:0-11236 GCA_025762735.1 Platanus orientalis | reverse complement strand
AGAGATAGTCAGGGAGTGAATTATCAGTTCCTTTTATGTTTTCAATTTCAAATTCAAAAACTGATAAAATAGTTTGTCATATTGCAAATATTTGTTTAGAAGCTAAATTTTTTACATCCTTTTGAAGGATAAATTTAGTAGAACGGAAATTTATTTTTAAGAGAAAATTTTGATTTATTAAATCGGATTGGAATTTATTTACACAATTAACAATGGAAAGCATATCTTTTTAATGGTAAAGTATTTTACCTAAGTAGAATTCCATTGTCCGGAGTGGAACATGATTAGTTTTTCTTTAAAACCATTTACCTGTTTGAGGATTCCTCTGTAACCTTTGTTTGAGGCATCTGTCTTAGCTCTTTTTGAGAAAGGTGGGTTTGCAATTGAAAGGCAGGGCAAAGTTTGTACCCGTTCTTTGATTTGTCGGACAGCTGCAGTATGAGCGTCAGCCCAGTCTAAAGGATTTTTCTTCAGTCTAGCAGTTAATATGGCTCTATCTTCTGCTAGATTTTGGTAATAATCTGAAACATAATTCAGACATCCCAAAAATCTTTGTAACAAAGTTTTATCTGTTATTTTGTCAAAAAAATTTTCTATGAATTTTATCACTCTGTTGATGGGAGTGATTTTTCCTTGAAATATTTTATGTCCAAGGAATTGAATTGAGGTTTGGAAAAGTTTAATTTTTCTTTGTGAGATGACCAAACCATTTTGTTTTATTATATGTACAGATGTTTGAAGTGTTGATCAACATTTTTTGAAAAAACCAAAACATCATCAATATATACAATGGTAAAAGTAGAACAGGAGTTAAATATTTCATTCATTATATTTTGAAATTCAGAGGGGGCATTTTTTAGTCCAAATGGCATAACATTCCATTCGTATTGGCCAAATGGAATAGCAAAAGCAGTTTTATACCTATCTTCTTCTTTGATCTAGATTTGCCAAAATCCAGATTTCATGTCAAATTTTGAGAAAACCGTGGCTTGATAGAGTCTGTTTAACAGATCTCTTTTGTTCGGAATTGGATATCAGATCCATTTTAGGACCTGATTCAATGGCATGTAGTTTATAACTAGACGAGGAACTCCTCGTTCTAGTTCTGTCGCATTTTTGACATAAAAGGCTGCACAACTCCAGGGCGAGGAACTTTTTCTGATTAATTTCTTTTTAAGAAGTTCCTAGATTTCATCAAAGCAAGTTTAAGTTAGCCTATCATTCATTTGAATAGGCCGAGCTTTGGTTGGTATGTCCTTTTCATCGAATTTGTCGATGTAGGGAAAAGAGATACCTGATATTTTTTCCTATGCCAGAAGGCAGTAAGAAGGTTAGAGCAAACTTCTTGCTCTAATTGGTTTTGAAGATTTTTAATCTTCTTTTGAGTGACAGCAGATTTTATCTACATATCTGTTCTTTTATAGGATAGATTCTCCTTGATATGATTTATAAAATTTTCTTTTAATTCTAAATCAAGTTTTAATGACTCTAGTAGAGACATCTTTGTTTTTGAGAATAAGAGAAAATTTATTTTTCTACCCTTTAAGGTAGTGGAGATTCCTTGGTTGTCAACAGAGAAGGGTTTTATGTGTTGAAGAAAGGGAGTTCCAAGGATAAGATCTTGTTTTAGATTTTTTACCAAGACGAACGTTGTGGTTAGACAAGTTCCTTGGTTGCAGATATGAACATTAAATAATTTGTACCTAACATTTAGTCTACAGGAGTTTGTCGTAGTGATCTTTTGAGAAGTAGGAACAAAATACTTGCTTGGTATCATACCTTCTCTGATACAATTTATATCTGCTCTTAAGTCTATTAGACCCTTGAGTTTTAATTCAAATTCCCCTCTTATTTTAAGAGAGAACTAAGAATACCATTTTTGGCTTTCTTCCTTGGTAATTTGTTCCAAGGATATTTCTTCAGAAGGATTCCCTATTTCAGGGACCTAATTTGAGGTTTCTCCCATTAGGAGATGATCGAATTCTTTTTCAAGCTCTTATTCACTTTCTAGGTGGTTTGTCCTAGCCTGTGATTAGAGCTCTAGGAGGTTTAGTCTATCTTTTATAAACTTGATTTCTTTCTTTGTTTCGTTGATCTCTTTTTGGAGATCCATTAGTGAAGCAGGTTTTTGCTCATTTTTGCTCTTGTATAATTTTAAGAGCTCTTTGGTTTTTCTTTTTCATCTTCTAGCTCGTTTACCCTTTTAGAGTAACATTGGCTGACAAAGTGTCCCTTTTTATGACACTTGAAACAGGTAGGGATTTTCCCTTTTTTGTCTTTGCCGAAATCTTTTGATTTGTTTTCCGGCTTTTGAAAGGATTTTCTTTGAGGGTTATAGGAATTTTTCCTATGATAATGGGTTTTGGATTTGGGGTGATATCTATTCTTTGAGGTAGATTTTCTTTTAGGATTTTTTAAATCTTCAAATCCAAATTGGTAACAGAAATTACCAAGCTCATGGCGAGCATATTTCTTTTCTGACTTAAGCTGTTTTTTTAGCTTAAGGTCATTGCAGAGGGAGATTCCGACTTAGTTAACCTTTTGGATCATTTCTCCGTAGGTTAATCTGTTGAGGTCAATTGTTCGTCCTTGTTCATCTCTGATATTTTCTTTCACCTTTTTGGCCAAGAGAGATGGCAATCCTGCAATGAATCTTTCATTCCAAAAGTCATTATTGCATGAGTCTAATTGGAAGACCTTGGATCGAAAGACATCTTTGTACCATCTAAACTCTGTCAGTGTTTTACACCGAAGATTTTGGAGTTGTTCTCTAATTCTCAGTTGCCCATCAAGTCCACGACCAATAAACTGATCATAAATATTGATAACAAGAGCATAGACGCCATTAGGGATAAGTTGTCCCTGGGCATTTAGGACAGGGTCTTCACTTCGTAGATTGATCTGGACTGAATTTGTAATTGCTTGTCGTTGTTCATCTGACAAGCAGTAGTCCCACCAGCCTTTAAGTTGGCCTGAAAAGGAGGCAGCGATCAAATAGATAGTGGTTTCTTCATTATTCCCGTAAATTTTGCAGGCGTTAGCATAAGACAACATATTATGTCCCAAGGTAGCTATCTGATATTCGGTCATTCCATCTAGGTTCCATTTGTAGAGGGATGAGCCAGAGAATTGCTGAGAATTCACTTGAGTGGTCTCTTCATTTAGGAGATCAACTGGAGTGGGTCAATGGTAGTAAGTTCTTTGAGGTTCTAGTTTAACCAGACTATTGAGTTGGATTCTTTTAGAATCATCAACAGTTGAGGATGTCTCAGAAAAAGAGGCTTCAATATTGTGGAGAGATTTATTAGATCGAGAAGAAGAAGCCTTGGCTTTTTCCTTTTCTACAGTATCTTTAAGGCGGAGAGAGTTTAGCCTCATAGCTAATTGGGCTGTAAACTCATTAGAGATTTTGATGGGTTTGTCCAAAAGATGGACATTTGTAGGGATTTAGCTGGGAATAACTGATGGTTTTTCTGTTGGAGGTTTTAGTAGAGGATTTTGTTTGGTGATGACCATTATTTCGATGGAATTTATCACCAGTTCAACTAAATTTAGGACAGTTTCTATCCTTTCTGTCTGGTTGTTAATAGTTTTAAGTATCAGATTAGAGAAATTTTGTTGTTCCTGTACTTGAGAAACAAGTTCTTTGGTGGCATAGGTATCGTATTTTTTAGACTTAGTGGGAAGAATGAGTATGGCTTGAATATTTTTATTGCCATAGGTAAAAGGTTCTAAGGGTGGATGGTTGATTTCGACTATGCCTTTGGTAGCCATATTCTATTTTATGGAAGTTTTTTATGAAGCATTTACCTCAGTTCTTCTCTTGTTACAAGAGAGATAAGCTTTTAGCCATAAGAAGAAAGGTATATTTCTCTGTTGTTTGTCTATTTGATGGTACCACAGTCGTTTGAAATTGAGACATTATTCTTCAGAATATCTAGAGAAAAATGTTTCTCTTAATATTTTGTTTGTTTCCGAATAGAAATCTAGTTTGAGAGTTTCTTTATTCGGAACAAAATCTTCCTCTATCACATTGATTTCTCCATCTCCATCTAGTTCAGAAAGGGTTTCTAGACCATAGGTGGCGTAATCAATTACAAATTCTCTGGATCGATTAATCCCTATCGGCTACAAAGGTATTTGATCTATTGAATGCCGAGAGGTCTGAGAGGGGGGCCTTTAAGTCGTGTGATATGAAGACGGTGGTGACTCTGATCTTTCAAATCCAAAGCTACTGGGCCTTGATCTATCTAAAGAATTGATTCGGATAGATCTAGAAGAATTAGAAAATTTTATTTTTAAATCTCCTTCTAGAGTTTGGATAATCTGTTCTAGTTGAGAACGAGATTTGTTTTGTCGAGATCGGGTTTCATCTTCGACAATTCAGACATCTGAAAGTTTGACTTCATCCCATCTAATCGTCCTTAGGACATAGATGTTGTGCTATGGGTTAAGTTGAAACATGGTGGTTTCTCCCTCAGATTTGGGCATGATAGAATTAGGAAACAAGGTGTTCATTACTTTATAGTGAACACGATAAATCACAGCCAGGTAGTGTGATCCAGGCTTCATGTCAAACCCTTGAGTATGAATACTTAGGGTGATAGCCTCGTGGACATTTAAGTCCCGAAGTCTGACAGTAAGGTCTGGTCCACAATTGAAGTATACTGAACCTTGATGTAGGTTGGTTTCAATTAGGCCAAAAAATTGGTCAACTGGGTTGTTGTGCCTAGCATCACATATAGAGATCAGGGCTACAACATTAAGCTCTATCCTCACCAGCGTTTTGACCGCTACTTGGATCAATCCTACATGAAGGTAGGAATATTTCTTTTGATGTTCTATTAGAACATCGGGTGAGAGAAGTTGAATATGGGAACTCTGATCTGAGATAGATAGAGTTTTCTCGACTATTTTTATTTTATAATTAGTTTTTAACTGAAAACTTCCCTGTTGGTATACTTGCTTAGAAGAAACCTTAGAGATGTTTCAATTGACGAGTTATTGTTCGAACTGAGGAAAATTAATCTCACTACCATTAATGACAGACGAAGTGCTTGACAAGGTAGAAGTATGAGCATTGGATAGAGATCTAAATAAATTTGCCATTTAATAATATCAAAGTTTTAATGTCTTAAACAAATTAAAAAGAGGCAACAATCTTATGAGAGAGGGCAATCTCCTGTCTGATTTACAACAGCAAATAACGACCTAGGCACCCTTTTCTTCACGGGTAAAAAGGGTATTGGAAAGCCGAATACGAGACTGCAGGAAGCTATCTTTCTCAGTAAAACTTTTCCTCAAATAATTAGTATAAAACACTATGGCTCTGATACCATTTCGTAGCAGGATTTTTACTATTATGCTAGCTATTACAAAAGAGAGGAAATATAAGCAAAATTACAAAAGCACGTAACTAAAAGTAAAAACTTACAATCAGAGGGTGAGAAGAGAGGGACGGAAGCACTCCAAAAACAATACACTCAAACAAACTTACAACACTCAAAAGAAAGGATTGCAGAAAACAAAAGAAAGCTTTAAAATTTTTTATGTTTTTACAATGGAGGGGAAGCCTCTATTTATAGATCTGGAGAGGCGGAATTGAAGTCCTTTGAAGTCCGCAAACTTAAACTTGAATTAAATCCAGAAGAGTCCAGAAAGATTCACTGCTACTGTTACGGTCGAGGAGAATCTTTACTATTTACTTTTTACTGTTTGGACTTTTGACGTGTCGGGAGCTTACTGTAGCGGCGGTTACTGTTCATATACTGTAGTAGATTCCTTGGAGGTACTGTAGTAGTAACTTTGTCTCTTTGACTTGTAACTTGTAGATTTACCTGAAGACTTGACGACGTGTCCTAGATGAAGTTGGAGTTATTCAAGCCGATAGTTTTGATTAAGACTTTAAGTCTTCAGAGAGGGATGGAATGAGTTCCTTTTAGGAATCATTGTCGTAGCAGGGATGACTAATCCTTTTAGAATTAGAGTCTATACACACACACTCTTCTTTGTTTTTTTCTTTTTGAAGCTTCGGGCGGTTGTTTGAATGACCACACTCAAGGTTTATGGATCAAGCGATCATTTGGATGACCACCCACCTAGGGTAGGCGGTCGTTTGTAGGACCATGCCCAAACGACCGCCCCTTGGGGCATGGTCCTCAATAAAACCACTCACCAAGAGGCAGTTCTCCAACCATTTTTCCTGTACACATGCTCGGTGACTTGAATTTTTGCTTGGAAACTCCCAAATTACATCCCAAATGGGTTCAAACATCTTTTTTTTATGCCTGGGATCGGGGCATTATATAATATGATAATCCGAAGGCTTATGAAATAACTTTGAGAATGGTGACTGATTTCCAAATAGTGGAGTCAGTATCCTATTAATCAAGTACACTATTGTAAGGACCACTTCTACCCAAAATACCATAAGCATAGACATTGTTTGCATTAATTTTGCGTCTGTTTCAATGACTTGTCGATTTTTCCTTTCGACAACATTCATTTTGAGCCAGTGTATATGAGCACGATCATTGATGTATAATATTACTTGCCGATAGAGTATTTTTAAAGTCCTTGCTCATAAACTCACCACCATTATCAATTCTTATTGTTTAAATAGAACTAGAGGAAAAAAATCTCTACTTAAGCTTTGAACAAAGTAAAAACACATAACACTTCGGATATAAGTCTAAATAAGTATATTCATGAAAATTTTGAAAATTCATCAACAAATACAACGTAAAATTGAAAACTATATGTAGATGGTAATGGAGCAGAACCCCAAATGTCCATATGAATGACTTCTAAAGGAAAGGTTGAAACAGTGGTAGATGGAGCTAAAGGTAGTCTATAGAGCACATTTATGAAAAGTAAACGATGTTACAAAAGAACATGGTAGTTTTAAAGACTGTAAAACTGAAATAAAAGGTCTGTGAGACGGGTGGCCAACCGTAGGTGCCATGTTAGTACTTCGAAGTTTTTTGTTGTGGAAAGAAAATGGAGATGGTGTGGATGTTGTGAACGATCTATAAGGAGTGATGGGGTATATACCATCTTTACAGGACCCCTGAAATAGTAAGGTATTCATTTTTCTGTCTTGAATGCGGACCTTATTGGCATCAAAGGTTAAACAACAATCATTATCTTGTGCTAGTTTCTGAACTAAAAGTAGCTTTGTGGAAATTAAAGGCAAATGTAAAATCTTTTTTAGTTTAAATGCGAATGAAGGGGTTAGAAGAGTACCCGATCCTATATTAGCCACTAGAAGAGAATTGCTATTATCGACGACTACTTTGGAATTGCCTTTATATGTATTATGAAGAGTGAGTGAGAAAATATCTGAGAAGACATGGTTGCTGGCTCCAGAGTCGAGATACTAGAAAGGATTCGGTTATGTTGAAGAAGAAGCTAATAAAGAAACCAATGTGGAATTGGCTGAGTTCAGTAATTGATATTTAAGATCAAGTCTATGGAAGCATTCGATGGCTGTATTCCTTAGCTTTCCACAAATGTTGCATTATATACGCTGGCACTGCCAGAAAAAACCATTATTTCTACAACGTCCTTGAGATTGAGAGTAATTTCCAAATCTTACACCTCGCTGGCCGAAGAATTCCTCAAAAATATTGTTTTGTTTTTGTTATGTGGAAACCTAGATCTATGATCGTATGCAACACACAAGAAGAGTGAAAATGAGGTAGAAAGCAATCGCACAACCAGAGCAAGACTATTTATGTGGTTCAGCTTGAAGCCTACATCCATGGGCGAAAATGGAGAAGAGCTTTCACTATGATCGAAGAACAAAAATTACAATGAATAGTGCAACCAGCACAAAAATCGAGAAACCCCAAATATAAACCCCCTAAAACCCTAATTTCCACGAGTCGGATCTGGACCCCAAATCGGATATAAAACAGGTCAAAAAAATTCTGTCGGGCCTGTTTTAGAGTCATATTCGGGTTTTTCATGTCATCATCCAGGTTATATCTCATGTTGAATACAAGACATTAACCCAACAAATCTCCACCTTGGTTTGAATTCTACCAAGGTTACATAGTATAGAAACACTTTACTTCCATCTTCTCCACACAACCCCAAAGGGTAACTCTAGATACTGCGAACTCCAATCAAGTCCAAGTAATGCTTGAACTTGAGACCTGGAAGTGGTTTGGTAAACATATCAACTGGATTATCTTCAGTTCCGGTCTTCTTTATTACAATATGACCCTACACAATGATCTCCCGAATGAAGTGATATCTGACATCTATATGTTTTGTCCTCTCATGGCACATCTGATTTTTAGTTAGATGTATGACACTATGACTATCATAAAGCATTGTAGGCAAGCCTTGTCTTAAACCAAGCTCTCCAAGTAAGCCTCTTAACCATATAGCCTCCTTCATTGCTTATGTCACTGCCATGTACTCGGCCTCAGTAGTGGACAAAGCAACTATATTCTACAATTTTGCTTTCCAACTAACTGCACAATCAGATAAAGTGAATACATAGTCTGTCAGAGATCTCTTCCTGTCATGATCACCTGTATAGTCTGAATCTACAAATCCAACTGTGCAACCATCCAAACCACTTATTTTATCAAACATCAAGCCAATATCTGTAGTGCCTCTAAGATACCGAAGTATCCACTTCACAACCTACCAATGTGCATTCCCTAGATCACCTATATATCTACTAACAACACTGATAGCATATGAAATATCAGGATGGGTATAGAACATACCGTACACGAGGCTCTTAATTGCATTAGCATAAGGAACATGAGACATGTACTCCCTCTCTTGCTCTGTTTGTGGTGACAACTATGCTGAAAGCTTAAAGTGATTAGCCAATAGAGTACTCACAGATTTAGCATCCTGCATCCCAAAATGCTCAAGTACTCTCTCAAAATAATTTTTCTGAGACAAGTACAGCTTTGCTACTTCTTTATCCCTATGTATTTTCATACCCAAAATCTTATTTGTTGCCCCCAAGTCTTTCATCTCAAATTCACTACTAAATTGAGCTTTTATCTTGTTGATTGCAGACATGTCTTTGGTAACAATAAACATGTCATCAACATAGATAAACAAGTACACAAAAGAGCCATTTAAGAGCTATTTAAAGTAAACACAACTATTATACTAGCTCCTATGAAAGTAATACTCAAACATAAAAGCATCAAACCTCTTGTACCACTGCCTTGAAGGCTACTTCAGTCTATACAAAGACCTTTTCAATGGGCACACATGGTCTTCTTTTTCTAGAATCACAATCTCCTTTGACTACTGCATGTAAATTTGCTCCTCAAGCTCACCATACAAGAAAACTGTTTTGACATCAAGTTGTTCCAACTCCAAGTCAAACATAGCAACCATGGCAAGCATTACACGAATAAAACTGTTCTTCACTATAGGTGAGAAAACTTCATTAAAATCCACACCCTCATTTTGCCTATAGCCTTTTGCAACCAAACGTGTTTTGTATTTTACATTGTCAACACCAAACGTTCATTCCTTCTTCTTGTAGACCCATTTACAGCTTATGATCTTCTTCTTAGCCGGCGGTTTAACTAATTCTCAGGTTTGATTTCACTAGAGAGACTCCAACTCTTTATTCATAGCAATCACTCAATGCCCAGATTCGTTGTTTATAACAACTTCATGGTATATAGAAGGCTCCCTGCATTCAACATCCTCTTCTGCAAAACAACCAACTCTGCATAGTTACTATACTTCTTTGGTCGTCTAATCTCTCTCCTTTGTCTCCTAGTGGTAACATTGTATTGTGGTTCCTCCTATACAACCTCTTCACTAGAATGCTGCTCTTCATCCTCCATGGGCTGAATAGAAGTACTTTCCTACACCTTCCTAGAAACATCAAACTCAAACTCCACTTGCTTCTTGAAACCCTACTCTATCCCTGCATCAACAACCTCCTTTTTCTCCTTTAGCATAAAAGATTCATAAAAAATAACATCCCTATTAACAATGAACTAAGGTGACTTGGGATCAGTGCACCACAACATGTATCCCTTCACACCAGATGCATAACCAAGGAAAATACATTTCTGAGCTCTAGGTTTTAGTTTACCTTCATTAACATGGGCATAAGCTGAACAACAAAAAATGCGTAAACCAGAATAATCTGCAGGAGTGTCAAACCATACCTCATGAGCCGTCTTGTACTTAATAGCCATTGATGGAGATAGGTTCACCAAGTAACAAGCTGTGGTAATTGCTTCTGCCCAAAACTCTCTTCCTATCCCGGCATTAAAGAGCATGCAACAAGCTCTCTCAAGTAATGTTTTGTTCATGTGTTATGCTATCCCATGCTGCTAAGAAGTATGCCTAACCGTGCGGTGTCTCACAATCCCCTCATTCCTACAAAACTTGTCGAACTCTCCTAAACAAAACTCTAGCCCATTGTCTGTTCTCAACCTCTTGATCTTCTTGCATGTTTATTTCTCAATCATGGTCTTCCACTGCTTGAAATTGAGAAACACCTTATCTTTTTGTTTCAAAATGAATACCAAGACCTTCCTAGAGAAGTCATCTATAAAGGTTAACATGTAGTGAGAACCACCATTTGAAACAACTCGAGATGGGTCCTAAAGATCCGAATGAACATAGTTCAATATTCCTTTTATCCTGTGAAAAACAGTACTGAACT
Organism: Platanus orientalis; assembly: GCA_025762735.1. Lineage (NCBI taxonomy): Eukaryota > Viridiplantae > Streptophyta > Magnoliopsida > Proteales > Platanaceae > Platanus > Platanus orientalis. The sequence continues at coordinate 564 of JAOXJP010227810.1, read as the reverse complement.
TTCCTTTGCGTTGCTTTTCAAATACATAGTTCTCACAAAAGTCCAACTTCACTGTCTTTTAACCACCAAGCAAGCCATGCTTGCTTAACATAGTCATCCCCCTCTTACCCACATGCCCAAGCTGCATATGCCAAAGGCAGGTAGTATCTGAATCAGTATCTATAGATGATGAAACTACTACTACTCCTAAAACTGTACTGCCCTGCAACACATATAAATTTTTATTTTTCTGCCCTTTCATCACCACCAGTGCACCCTTATCACTCTCATGACTCCACCTTCAATGGTACACTTACATCTAATAGAATCAAGAGCACCCAATGAGATTAGGTTCTTCTTCAGGTTTGGTATATGTCGAGCATTTGTCAATGTCTAACAATGCCATCATGCATCCTAATCTAAATTGTCCCAACTCCTACATTCTTACAGGTCATGTTATTTCTCATCAATATTGTACCACCATTCACCTCCTTATACATTGTAAACTAACTCCGGTTCGGGAACATGTGAAAGGAACAACCTGAATCAAGGATCTATTCCTCATCAGCACACACACTGTAATGA
>JAOXJP010227809.1:0-11236 GCA_025762735.1 Platanus orientalis | reverse complement strand
GAGAGAGAGAGAGAGAGAGAGAGAGAGAGAGAGATGAGAATAAGAACTTGCTTGAGAAACGTCATTCTTGATATGGATTCAAGGCAGATCACTGATTTTCTGAGCAAAAGAAGGAGCATCAACGACGGGTTGAGTGGAGAACTCGCTCTTTCGAACAAGATTATAGCACCATAACTTAGATCCTCTCTTCAGAAAGCTCAATAGCCCGGCCATCAATGGAGACTGAGGTGAGAAGCTTGCACTACTCTGGACTTCGACAAGCTCCTTTCTCTTTTTTCTGTTCTGTGCAATAAATGGAAGCCAAAAAGCTGTGAGCCATTTTATATAGGAGACGGCGGGGAAAAGGGGTTTATCTTATTGTAGTTCTTTCTCACAGGTGCTACCGAGGTTCTACATCGTTGGATCGAGATCAGACGGTTGATCTTTCTGATTCTCTTGGTTTTGGAAAGTTGATCATGAGATTCACGTGACGTAGAAGAAGGCCCATGCCGTGGTGAGGCGGCCCAATGCGCTGTTGGGTTTTGGACAGTTCAATGAACCTGTGCGATTCTGGCCCCAAACCGCCCACAAGGGTCAAGGGTCAAATCAATTGGGATCTAAAAAGTTCGTCCAGGGTTGTGTTGATACAATCGGATCCCGTGGTCTTGTAACAACACGTTGAAGGGTTAGGACAATCTGGGTCCCAGCGATGAATAATCAGGACAACGTCATAGTCCCTGCTGCTATTGTGTTACATGCAAATATAGTAAATAGGGTTGATTTTAAATCATATTAAGGTACCATTCCATTATCAATCAGTGTGTGACATGTGGCCTGACAAAAGGTTTATACATGGTTCAAATGAGGGTAGTAAGGTAAATACACAATGAAGAAGTACTTGTATATTTATTAATGTACCCTTGTCAGATGTCGTGTCACATCATGAACAGAAAATGGAGTGATACCTGAGTTCGGCTTCGTTTGGCATTGCTTAATTTAAGTATTTTTTAGTGCTTTTTGTTTAAAATAACCAGAAAATTATCTGTCGGTTTGACATATATGTAATGGGGAATGATTGTCTGTGTTGACACAAACCTCTAAATGCGTGCCATTGTTTGATACATGATATATTTTTGAATTTGATGTCTTTCTTGACCACCTGCTTTTTCATTTGAACACTTTTTTGGATGTTTTTATCGCCAAAAAACCAACACATGTCGGCTTAAAATTCACCGTATACACTACCATTTTCATCACATAACATAATAAGTAATTTTTGAACAAATAGAAGTTGAAAAACTACTTAAGCAGAAACAATTTCTCGACTACTTATGGTTTAATGATTATTGATTTTTGCGGTAACAAACACGTGCGTTAAAACTTAATAAAACTATCGTCATAATTGGATAAATATATCCCTTATAAAATAATGAAATATCGAAACTACACTAAATAGAGACTTATTCGAATCCAACATCTTCTTTCTTTTCCTAATCCAAATCCTTTCGTTCACAACAATTTCCTCCGTTTCTAGTAATAGATAACCGTTATCAAGAGACCTATTTCAATTCATTTTCTTAAGGTTTCAAAAGGTGTATTTGTATCAAACTTCTTAATCTCTTATTTCTATCCAATATCTAGGTGATTTATAAATCTTGTACTTCTTGTTTTCTTCTCTTATTTCTTTCATACCAAAGATTTGTTATCATCTTAGGTTTTTCTATAAAATGAAATGACAAATGCTATCGAGCACAAATGAGTACAAATCTGAATGAGTTCATTTTAAACCATCCCATTATGGTTACTGAAAGCCTAGGAAAACTCAAATGAAATGATTACATTACATGTGGCTGCCAAACATAGCTTTTATGTTCTGTTTGATTTGGCGAACACCCGATTTTTTTTTAATTTGTGGAAATTCTGGTATGCTAATTCATGATCTCAATAGTTTTGATGGATTATTGTTGCTATTTTTTTTTTGGGATCATTGTTCATTGTAATGAGAAACTTTTAACGAGTTTCAGAAATGTGGAATAGCGGTTTTGGTTTGGTGCAGTTAATCATAGTGTGAGTATTTTGAATTTGTTAAACAATTTACCCGAGAACACCACCTTGTTTCATTGACATCAAATTAGTCAAAAGCCCATAGCTACTTCATGAAGCACAGAACTAACCACTAAAAGTAGGTTTTGTTATAAAAAAAAAAAGGTAGTTTGTCTTAGTAGGATCTTTTGCTTTACAGGGTTGTCATCTTGAAGTTTAGGTGAAAGAGCTAAAACAAAACGATTAATACCATGCATGTGGCTATTAAGATTAGATTGTCATGAAGATGCCAACTTATTAAGTTGGTAAAGTCTGTGGGTGTCGTACCACAGGCCTGGGTTCATAACCCGTCTTCACCTATTATTACCTATCTAAAAAAAGATTAGATTGTCATTTTGTTTCTTGCAAAATCCAACCATGGAGACAAGATGCCTGAGCTTTGATAACATCTCAATCTCTATCTCAAAGTCTGTCCGGCCATGTTGAGATTGCAGATGGGATCGCTTGGTTGCCTCCAAAGTGCCATCATTGATTTCACCCTATTAACTCTCCCAAAGCTAGCAACTCCAATCACCAATGACTCATCTAAAGTTTTTTGTTGCAGCTTAAATCTCTGCTAGTGTGAACCGCTTGCCAATTCTGGTAACAGCCATAGACCCATTTAGATTTTGGATCCCCCTGGAAATTTAGACCCCCTGGCATTAGAAGTGCTGTTTCCAATGATCAAATGAAGGAATGGTGGATGCCACCCAGGAGGATTGTTTTTGTTAGGACCCTCTTTCTTTCTCCAGCTATTGAAACAAAAAATTATAGCACATAAAGCTGGAAGAATGGATAGTGAAGCTACACCTTCTGCACTTCCTATCCAAAGGATCCGACTCTTGGACGCCATGGTCAACCCCACCTTTGGGCTTGAACCAAATCCCTCTGATGCATAGGCAAGATTCCCACTTCAACTGAGCTTGAAGATTCCAACCCATTCAAGAGGGCATCCATCATATCCAACACACCAGCTACTATCTCGAGGCCAATTGGATCCAAAAGGTGTTGATCTTTGGGGACACCACATCAGAAGTAAATCGTAGTTGATTTTGGGAGCTAACCTTGACGCTACTTTCAGACAATAAATTTGGATGAACATGATTTCACTTGGTCTTGGGAATACGTACCTAAGTCTTAATGGGTATGACAGTAAACAGCAGTGAATGGGTTGGAGTTGCCTCCTCTATTCTTGGTCAGAAGCTTGCTCCTTGGGCGGAGTGGCAAGAGAATGACGAGAGCACTGTGGTGATCCCACTTAACTTGCATTCCATGTCTTACGAAATTTTTTTTTGATTGAATACAACTCCAAAAAAATAAAAATAAAAATGAAAAGAATCCTTTGAAATGTTTAGGTGTGATGGTGTTGGTGGTTTCATAAAGGCGAGAAGTTTACAAAAACAGACAAAAGAGAATGAAAAGAATTTATTTATTTTTTTTGGGATTTTTTTTACAATTAATTTAGATTGTTAACTAATACCAAATTCAGTTGATTATCATACACATATGGGGCTTATCTTGAAATATAGAGGGTTCTTACAAATTAGACTGGTTTATATATATGGCTTCAAGGGTATATGAGTCATTGAGTTATCTTTTTATTAAGATAAACATTTTTTTTTAACCAAACAAGCTTATTTCTGTAATAAGTGCTTAAATTGTCAATAAACGCTTAATTATTTGTGTTTACCAAATGATACTTATATTTCAATAAGTGCTTATAAACTAGTGATTTCTTAAAAGCACATAATAATAAACACTTATTATGAAATAAGCAATGCCAAATGCAACCTTCGTGTCATGTCAAGCTAAGTGAATACAACTATATGGGTTAGCCCAAACACGACCCATTTATTAATCATGTCAAATCGGGTTGATTCACTTTGACCTAAAGGATGATTACTAACCCCACTAGTTTTGTGTCGGATTCACAAGTTGTAGTACTAGGGGTGGAAATTTGAGAAAACATGAACACTTTTGGAGAAAAATCGTCCTCTCCATATGAGAAGAAAGATATCTTACATATTCTTTTATAATTTAATGATAAAATCAAATCAAATCTTAGAGATTATTCTCAGTTACAAGGTGCAATTAGGTTTGATACAAGATAATGAGAAAAATGTAGAGAATTTAAAAGGATAATGTCATATGAGACATAGGTGTTGTGTGATTTGAAAAATCTTCCCACGTGTCTTTCTATATTAGAGATGGCTTCAATGGCTAGAGGTTTGAGAAATCTTTTCACATGTCTTTCTATATTAGAGAAGGCTTCAACGGCTAGAGACAACAAAGCTTTTGATAAATTTCAAAATTTTCTCATTCAATCCTAATATTTGGGAATCCTTTGTTTCTATGTCTTGTTTATCCTTATATTTAAGGAAAAATCCTTATTTCTTTTATTTTCGCAATCCACCATGATCTCCATATTTCATTTCCTTTATTTTCTCAATCCATCGTGATCTCCATCTTTCATTTCCTTTATTTACTCAATCCCATAGTGATTTTTGTTACTTCCCCTCAAACTAGAATGGGGTGTAGGGCACAGGTCAAGTTTGACCCTTAGCTTAAGGAATGCATATGTGGCGAAGGCTTAGTAAATATATCTGCAATTTGATTGGAGGATGAAACATATCGAGTGACCAATGAGCCAAGAGCAACCTTTTTTCGAACATAATGGTAATCAAGCTCAATGTGTTTGGTATGAGCATGAAACACAGGGTTGACCATCATATAAAGCGCACTAACATTGTCACAAAATAGAGTGGGTGGATGATGAAGTGCCAAATCAATATCTCATAAAATAAAAGATAATCAAGTAATTTTAGCTACAATTGAGACCATTGAACTGTATTAAGCTTCAACACTAGACTGTGCTACAGTTGTTTGCTTTTTAAAACTCCAAGAAATACAATTGGTACCTTAAAAATGTGCAGAAGCCAAATGTAGATTGATGAGTGAGAGAACAACCATCCCAATCTACACTTGAAAAGCCATATAGATTAAGAGTATTGTTTGATAATATGCACATACCATAATTAATGTACCATTCACATATCAAAGAATACACTTGACAATTTGATAGTGATAATTGGTAGGAGCATGCATAAACTGGCAAACAAAATTTATGATATAGGAAAAATTCAAACAAGTAAAAGTAAGATATTGTAACACTCCTACAATACTTCGATAATGAGTAGGGTCTGGATATAGATCGATAATGGCATCTAAGTGAGGCTTTGTTTCCATAAGAGTGGACATGTGTTTGTAATCATGCATTTTGACTTGAGTAAGCAGCTCAATCCTTAGCATATTTGGTTTGACACAAGAAGATTCCGGCAAAGAAACTTTCAACTTCAATACCAAAAAAGTAGTAGAATGAACTAAGATCTTTCATTGCGAATTCACTTTTAAACTGAGAAATAAACCAATTTATGAGAAGAGAATTATCCCATGTTAGAATGATATCATCAATATATAATAATAATAAAAGAGATCCATGATGAGAGTGTCAGATAAATAATGAAGGATCTGCCAAACTACAAAAGAAACCTTGTGAAGTAAATATCTGTTGAATCTATCAAACCAAGCCCTTGGTGCTTGTTTGAGCCCATAAAGGGCCCGCTTGAGTTAGCATACATGAGATGGATAACATGATTCATAAAATCCAAGGGGTTGCTCCATATAAGTTGGTTCATGCAGGACACCATGTAGGAATGCATTATTAACATCTAGCTGACAAATATCCCAATGTTTGATAGTAGCGATAGTAAGGATAATTCGAATACTTTCAAGCTTTATAACAGGAGAAAATGTTTTTGAAAAATCAACACCTTCTACTTGGTTATAACCTTTTGCTAGTAGTTGGGCTTTTAATCTTTCTAAAGAGCCATCATATTTTAACTTTGTTTTAAAAACCAATCGATATCCAACTATATTCATTCCTAGTTCTCATGGAACTAGGCTCCATGTTTCATTTTGATGTAGGGCATCAAGCTCATCCTACATGGTCGTTGTCCACCCTGGATGTTTAAGGGTAAATTTAACTGTTTTTTGTTCAACGGGAATGTTACTAACCATAGTATTCAAATTTTGATTATTTTTCAATGTGCGAAATCCTTCCTTTACCTTGTCTCCAATTAGCATATCATGATGATTGTACTCCATATTTTTATGTACTGGTGGAGGAGCTATCAAGCTACTATGTATAGTGGATACTTGTTATGCCCTCGATCCAATTGGTGATTGAATGCCGACACGTGATAAATAAAGGAACCTCAAAGTTGATCTTCACCTCATTTTTTTTCAATAATTAACATAAATGTTATTAAAAAAAAGAAACATAATTTCGGTAGCACCTTCAACCTTCACCTCATAATTTGAGAGAAACGTGTCTTCATGGGTTTTTTTGCTAAAATTTCGACATCACTTCTCCATAACTGGGATCCATGGGGACAAATGTCCCATTTTAAATAAAGAAGTATCACCTGACAGACACAATTTATAACAAGATCCATTATCCATACAACTTCAAATCATCCATAAACTGTCTATCATTCATAAAAAAAAAAAATGAAAGATATAGACATACATGTCCCTAAAATAATCACCCATACATCATTGGTCACCAAAAAAAGGCTTGACCTAGTAACCATACAAAATACACTATAACTCAAAATACATGTGGACCCAAGATAGATACCTAGAGGGAAATGAGTACACAAAGCCACTCTAGACCAGGTTGTACACTCCTATGTACACTATACATCAAAATAAAACTATAGTATACCTTAATATTGTCAAGTAATACGAAGTCTGAGGATTTGCTCTGCTTGAAGCACCAAGAATGTTTCTATTTGAAAAAATGGTATAAATCATGGGTGAGCTACACTAGCTTGTAAGCAATCCCTACATTCTACAATTTATAGTACACATTGAAATTCTATGAAATTTTATATCGTTTTACCCTAGAGGGCAGTGAATAGGATATGTTTAAATTTAAATTTTCTTTTGTCAAATAATGCATAATTAAACCAATTAAATTGTTTTTAGATACTTTGCAATGATGACAATGATAAGAATATAAATCTTGATGCTTATACAACTAGAACTAACATGTCATGAATATCTCAACTGAGTGATATGGTGCTTGTGTCATGAAAGTAAATGTGAAGAGAGTAAACACTCTTATAACATGCAATCACACAAGGCAAGATTTATAGTGGTTTAGCACGATGACCTATGTCCACTCTCCAATACCCACAGTGGGGTGTGCTGATTTTTATTAATAGTTCTACCAACTATTACAAAGAAATCAACCAAACTTATTACTCATGCCCCGATGAGTATGTACTCCCTCCAATGTCTCCGATGAAGGTGTTGCAACGCACTCAATGTCTCCGGTGAGTGTTTCGCATCCGGTGTCACTATTAGACATACTCAAATGAATGTAATGGTTGTTTGTTGTGTGATGCTTGGCCTCTTTGAAGGTAAGTGTGACTATAAAGGTTAGCACCGGTCGAGAGAGCTTAAGATTTTGAATCTAAGCAAAGAAGCAAGCTCTCCAAAGCCTCTTGAAAGAACAAGAGCCTCCCTCAAGGTCTAGGTGTTGGGATTTACCACTCAAGTGAACACCTTGATGTTCACATCTTCCTCTTAACTATATTTTCTTATTTGCTCAAGCTTTCCCTTTAAGGGTTTATGGTTTTTGAAAGTAGAATAGCTCAACAATGCTTAAGAAATATCAAAGGAGGTGTCAGTTGCTCTTTGAGAATAGTGAGAGCTTTAGAGAAGTGAAACTAGCTTTATAGAAGCCCAACAAACAAAAATGATAAAAAATAATACCGTTGGGGCCAACCATGAGTGCTCGCCACAAGGCTTGAGCGCTCGAGGTGCCTCTTGGCAAGTGCTTGCCTTTGGCCTTGAGTGCTCATGGTCCTTAGGTAGAAACCCATAAGTTTCTATTTTCTCAAGCTGAGCGCTTGTGGGACCACGCAAGCGCTTGTGGGGTCTCACAAGGGCTCGCCCTCCCCTGATTTTTCCTTTAGGTCTTTTGAGGCCTTTCTCCCTTTTTTCTTACTTGACCAACTAGAGTTTAGTCTTATGAGGTCTTCTACTTTGTTATGAAGGTTGTACAAAGGGCTTTGGGTATTTTAGCATGCACACACACAAACCTTTTTGGCCTAAAAGGTAATTGTACCTGATAATCTTGACAATGATGTGATGTTGGCTCACTGGCTTCACTTTGAGATCCTTGCTTGGCATGAAGAGGCCTTAAAGCACTTAAGAACCTCTTAGACTTGGAGAAGATCTTCTATAGACTTTCTTAGACATATACTTAATGTTACATTTTGACAAATAAGCCTATACATCAAAACTAGGAATGAAATTGAGAACATGACTTAACACACACACACACACTAGCAATAAAATATGACATAAAGACATGAAGCTCAACAATTAACAATGATAGTTCAATGATAGAACATAAAACAAGCTAAGCAATTACATGCAGGTTTAATTATCAAAATCTTTATTATAAGCAAATGGTTACTTATCACAAAGAACTCATTCTAGTAAATCATCATAACATGGCACATGCACTCATCTAAAAAGTATAAGCTCACAGTCTACTAGGGGTTCATCAACAATAAGATATCTCAAACATGATAGATAACAAACACAATTTTATATGAAGATGCACGAATTGCTCATGCATACTTTCAAACCTAGCTATCTCAGTGTTGAAGGTTCATCTGACTTTCAATTTTAGACAATGCCAACCACATTAGAGCTATGTGAACCATGTCTCAAGCACTATATAAGTGCATAACTATTATCTGGATCCCGCTTAGTGGCGGCCAATCACTTGGGCACCTCTAGACAAATCCGAGGATCCCTTCTGTGTCTCAATACTAATGGATGGAAATAACTATAAGTTATGTCTCATGAACTTCGCTTGGCGATCTTCTCACAAGGAGTCACTTGGATAACTTTGGATAAATTTGAAAGTTCCTTCAGCGCCTCACTACACAGGGATAAGCTAACTTTGATGCGTCCACTAGGCCTCAGCCATGGAGCACTATCAAAAGTATAGATCTTCCCTCAATGCTGGGCATCCCTCTCTAGGGGCATCACTCAATAAATAGAATCACATTTGACCATAAAATCCCAAGTACCCATAAGTTAATGTACCACTGTTATATTTCATTGTTAGCAATAATTATGCATGCAATGTTGTTCCATAAATGCAATACACATAATCACCTAATCACTAGAATTTAGGAAATCAAATCATATTCACATCAAGGAGCTATACACATGTAAGTAAATCATAATGGCAACCACAAACTCAATAATAAAGCTTGGTCATTAAAGTAAATCATGATACTTACAATGACATCAAAATATCCTATCCCAACACTTGTTTTCACATTTATAAGATTCTGGTTTAAGCTAACATACATGGTAACATACACCATGGAACACTCACTATAGTGTGAAGTGAAATCGGTAACCACCTCTCATGGTCATCCAAGTCTAGATTCAATTTAAAAGAAGCAATTTGCTAAAATAGCACCATAATATACTAATTTAATAAAATTGGAATATAAATAAGCAACAACCCCAATTCATGTTCTAAATTCCATAACATGGAGAATAACAATAACTTTTTCTATAAAAAAATGAGAAACTATAATCCAAGCTTAACCAATTTCCATTCTATCATATTCCTCTTTAGTTAAGAATCAAATAACAAACAATAAATACAAAAATTCATATGTAAATCAAAGTTCAGTCTATAGAACTAAAGAAGACAAATTTATAACATTTGTTAAATTCTTAAATCACCAATTTCATGTTGAAATAGGCTCAATAACACAAATCAAACACCATGGTTTAGTTCTAGACTAACCCTAATGGGATAATATCATGCAACAACCTAATTTATGCAAAAATACTTCCAACACCTAGAACATAGATTAGTCATCAATTTAAAGCAATGATAAGCTAAAATATTCAGCATGCAAGGAATGGAAAACAATCACAATCACACAACCCACTATAAATTGGAGAGTGTAAGAATCACTTGGTTATTGAACCTAATTATAGGGATTTAGCAAAACCCTTATTCTTCTTCTGTTTTCCCCCATTTTCTTCTTCCCTTTTCCTCTCTAGTTCTTCTTTTTCTCCCATTTCTCGATCGTTCTCTTTCACAAAATGAGATGAAAAATCCTTTGTTTATTTTTTTACTTCCTTTTCTTTTTATTCCCTAAATTACCCTTGCACAAACGGGAAAATTACATTAGGGGTTTTACAATACCTCATCATGGGATGGTAATGTTAATGAAAGATGTAAATCATTTGTAATAAATTCACCTTGTAAAGATGTTCTATCATTTGGTACTATCTCTTCTTGTAGCGCTAAAGTTATCATTTGTGGTGGTGAGTTCCTATTTTGAATTAGATCCAGATCAAGAGATCCTGAATCATTTGATATGTGATGATCTTCTAATGCATGTTCATCCCTAGATGATGTGGATGTCTCATAAATATTTCCTAGATCTAAAAATCTAAAAGCATTTAATGTGATGATTTTTTTAATTCATTTCCTCCTAGTCAATGTGGATGTTTCATGAATCTCTTCCAGATCAAAAGATTTGAAATCATTTGATGTGTGACGATTTTCTTATACATGTTTATCCCTAGATGATGTGGATATTGCTTCCACATAAGTGAGTGGTTTAGGTATAGATTCAACCCCTGTTATAGATGTGGAAGGAGATGGGATTGGGGACTTATCTCCTATTGTCCATGAGGACATCGGCGTTCGGGAGGGGTTTGGATGCCCCCGCCCGCCCGTGGTTTTTGGGCGTACTCTTCGGGGCGTGATGCCGGTGTGTGAGAGGTCGCTAACCCTTTTACAAGAGGGTTAGGCTTTTCTTGGAGTCGCCACCAACTCGGGTTTAACCAATGGAGTTGGACATTAGTTCTCATCTTCGAGAGAAGAAAAGAAGTCTAGACTCGGGGGTCTAGGGGTTTTGACTCTTTGTACTAGTCTGAGTTCCTGAGATTTAGGGTAAGTTATTTAGTTGCATTTAGGGAAGGTGTTAGGCACCCAAAATACCCACCTTTTTAGGGCGGCTTCTCTCATTCATACATGTTTTAAATTATGCTA
>JAOXJP010227808.1:0-11236 GCA_025762735.1 Platanus orientalis | reverse complement strand
CCTATCGATTGCGGAATGAGTTTTGGAAAAATACCCAAAACCCAACCCGATTGCAAAAAACCAAATCAATTTGGGGCAAAAATGGCATACTAAACTGATTGCGCATTTTGCAATTGATTTGGACCTCAAACCAATTGCGTAATGTACAATCGATTTGGAGGGAAATTTTGGAGTAAAAAAATTCATGAAAATTTAGGAGAGATTTTTTAAATTTAAACCCCATTTTAGTTCATCTAAAGGCCCAAATTCACTCCCTAATTTCCATATGCTCATCCTAAGGCCAATGATGCTCCTCTCCACTATAAAAAAGACTTTTTCCTTTAAGGTAAGTATCTCCTCCAACACTCCAATTTATTTTTTAGAGAGCTAAAAGGCATATTATCTTGAGAGCCTCTTCTACTGTGCAAACCTTCATTGCCTATAGATTTCTAAGCTTTAGTAGCTAACATTCTACACTTCTCTCTTGTTTCTTTTCTCCTATTGAGCTACACTCATACTATTGAGAATAGGTTATGGTGAGCATCTTTCCCTAAAGGAACTCACCTTTGGCTGAGCTCAAAGAGTACTAGAGCCAAGTACTTGGAGCTTGTGGGTAGCTAAGGCACATCAGCTCAACAAGGAGCATCCTACATATTGAGCAACTAGCAACATCAACCATATAGTGGTAATATTTGCTTGACTTTCCATTCATTTGCATTCATATTCATTTTTAATATTGTTTTGCATCCACTAGAAATACCGGAAGCTTGAGAACCTCCGCCGGAGACACTAGAGGTAGTACACACTCGCCAAAAACACCGAGTGTTATAGTTTGACTTGCTTGTATGCAAGTAGTAGGGTTTGTATATTAACCCAGATTGTAATAGTACCTAAATAAAATATACCTAAGCTCGGTAGTGAGCTTTAGAAGAGTGGATGTAGGCCCGAGTGTCGAACCACTATAAATCGTGTATTATAGTTTGTGTTTGTGTGATTTCTTGTCTCTCCATTGCTATAGTCTATACTACTCTTGTCTAGAACATGTTTGATATTATACTTGAGTGGTTTCATTGAAGCACACACTCACTAGGTAAACAATTTGCAAAAGGAATTAATAACCACAAGAAGGTAAATTTAAAAATGGGCAAATTAAATTAAAAAATCCTATTCACCCCCCCTCCCTCTAGGATTATTTGTGTGACATTTCTTATGTCTTGAATATGATTAAAATTCAGGGGGTAAATGGGAGATCATAGCCATTGAACAAAGTAGTCCAAATTCTCAAAAAGCTATCAAGGGATGCTAAGAGACGAGAGAAGTATCACGGAGTCGTTCAACTTTCTTTGGTTCTGACACCCATCTTAGTTTCAATGAAAATTTGAGTAGTATCAGTTTATTTCATGCCTATCATGCTAACTGATTAAAAGAAGGTGTATGAGCATTTCAAGAGAAATGCTACTACTTGTTCATGGAATTGAGTTTTGATCAAGTTTATTTTAATTCACTTTTTGTGTTGATTGATAAATAAAATTCCATTTTATTTATCCTTTTAATTATTTGAAATCCTTTGCCAAGAGATAAAAGAGAAAGGGCCAATTTAGAGGGACAAATCCACCCTTATTGTCTAATTAAACCTTAAGTAATGAAGTAATAAAGTTTTTGGTTTCTTGGCATTGGATTGAATGTCCTTCATTCGACTTTTGTCCAAGCAATTACAAGAATGGGGAGAAGCTTTTTTTTCCTGGTTTGAATATATCAGTATTTGTAGAAGGATTCCAATGCAACAAAATACATAGGAAAATATCACCCTTGACTATCAACATTGTTGGGAAGTTGTCTTGAATTCAACTCAAGATGCAACTCGGGTGTGCGATTCGGAGAAAAATCCGAATGACCTGTTTATAGCCGAAATTTTTACCCATTTTGGGGTTTGACCCCACCCACACGGAGAATAGGACTTTTATGGGTTATATGGGATTTCTTGGGAACTATATCGCCACACTTCATTGTAATTTATCGTTTTCTTCATTCATAGTGAATTCTCTTTCCATTTTTGCTTATAGACATAGGCTTTAACTCGAACCACATAAATCATTGTGTGATTGTTGTTTTTAGTTATTTTCTTTCTTTTATTTTATTGCATATGAACTCCAAAATCTAAGGTTTCCATGCAAAAAAGTGGTATAAAAGTTCTAGGTTGTTCGATTGGGGTTTTTCAACATGGCGGTAAAGTACAAATTAGATAATTAAGTTTAATGGGATGAACAACTTTAGTTTGTGGTGTATGAAGATGCGTACTTTATTGATTCAACAGGGACTATCCAAAGCATTGGTAGGGAAGAAGAAGCTTTTTGTGATGATTACAGAAGACAATAGACAGGAACTCGACATTAAGGCACTCAACGCAATTCAATTGTGCTTGTCCGATGAGGTTTTGTGAGAGGCTGCAACTATAGTTATTGCAATTAGGTTGTGGACCAAGTTGAGAAGGATCTCCTAAGGAAATAGATAAATGTACAATTACAAATGAAATATCCATATTTTTTTCTTTAAGAGATCATTTTCCTTTTTTTTTTTTGGGGGGGGGGGATTTTAAGGCAACAAATGAATTCTGAATCATGTGAGAATTGTTATGAATCTTTAAATTATAAGTTTTGTTTTGGTAAATGATTTACTCTTATTATAAGCTTTACATGGTTAAGCAATTCAATGAATTATGAATCATTCAATTTCATATCTGATTTGAAAGCCTTTAATTGTTTCGATATTTAACTTGTCATATGTCTCATAGATTTGTCTTGTTTTGAAAAACATTCAAAGGAATGTTTTGGAATTTTGGAATCGTTTTTACACACCAAAAAGTGTTTAGTTTTGAATAGATATTGCATTACATATGATTTAATTCTTCCAAAATGTTTATTTACCAAAAAGGGTGTTCAATTGTGAAAGGTTTAAAAGGAACTTACGAAAAAACTTGTGATAGACATTCGTTAGGATATCCAAGTGTTTTGGGTTTCTTCACAGGGTAAATTGTGAGAAGTGTTTTGAACTTATTTGAAAATTTGAATAAGTTTTGTTTTGAAAAGTATTTTGGACCCTACTCATGAGAGTTAAATATTATGTTTTGGACCCTACTCTTGGGGGATAAACAAGATGTTCTGGACTTTACTCATGGGAGTTAAATATGATGTTTTGGACTCTATTTTGGGGGCTAAATAAGAGAAATGGACCCTACTCATAGGTATTAAACATGATGTTCTAGACCCTGCTCTTGGGAGTTAAAAAAGAGAAATGGACCCTACTCAAGTGGGTTATACATGATGTTCCAAATCCTATTCATGGGGTTAAACAAGAGAAGTGGACCATATTCATGGAAATTAAATATGATGTTATAGACCCTACTCTTAGGGGTTAAACAAGAGAAGCGGACCCTACTCATGGAAATTAAACATGATGTTATGGACTCTACTCTTAAGGGTTAAAAAAGATTGAGTGGGAGCCTCCATTAGGGCAAAATGATAGAACCTATCACAATGTAATATGTGAAAGTGTTTTGGACAGTGTTTTAAAAAGTATAAAAACTTCGAAAAGTGTTTTAAATAGTGATTTGAAAAAGTGTAAAAACTTCCACATACATTTAGGAAGTAGTTCTTTGAAAAGTGTTAAAGATTTCCGAATGTTATTTAACTAATGTTTTGGATAGTGTAAAAATATCTAATCATATTTGAAAAAGTGTATTTGAAAAACATATGAGCTTCCACATGTGTTCTGAGTAGTGTTTTAAAAGTCAGACTTAGTGAACCAAATTATCAGCTTTCTGAATTTTGTTTTCAAAAGTGAAATTGTTTTAGAAAATGCATGTTTTAAAGAGCTTATGCATTACATCGTTTTGAATTGCATGTTTTAAAAATATCCGTGCGACACCCATGCTTGATCCTCATTTTCATTGTATTGCATATTTTGTATAACTACTTGCGAGCCATTGACTCACCCTTACATGCACAAACATTTTTCAGATATGGAGTGACTCATGGCCGATGAAGATTGCATGAGGTGTCATCTCGGATTAACACCAAGACTTCTATTGAACACATTATGAACATTATATTGAGATACCTTTACTGTAATTTGATACCTCATATTAGTTATTTCGATTCTTTGTTTGGGGGTGAAATGGCACCCAACACTACTATTACATTTCCTAGAAGTTAAATCAGGTTTAGTGTTTTGATGTGATGGGAAGTAATGCGAATTGCTTTAGGTTTGATATATATATAATTTGACTAAAAATAAGATATTCTGCTGCAACGAATATGATAATAACATGGACAGAAAAAAGTATAATGTGATACCAAAATAAAAATGAGACCAAAATGCTTATAAACTTAAGTGTTAAGAACGAGTGGTATGATTGATTTATGTTAGCGAATCAGTCATGTTCCAAACCCGATTCAATGTAGAACCAAACGTGAATTCCGTTGGGTCGGATTCAGGACGTGACAACCCCTACTCAAAACACCAATCCTGTCCACCACTACACCTTATTTCCATCACAAGGAACCACCAATACCACTATCCCCCACTTCTTTTACAAACCCCCACTAACACCTAAAGCACCAATTCCACACCCTACCCATTCCCAAAATAACCCCTACCCAAAACACCTATTGTGGATACCAATGATGTGCCTATAAGAATGGATATATAATCCTCGATGGAACCATGGACCAAAGAATTTCTCAGTGTGTTGACTATGCTACATGAAACATGCTATCATGTAGATGCAAGGTATAATTTTTCAAACCTGGCTTAAACATCTCTAGTTCCCAAGATATACAAAATGCACAATGCTGCCATGATACTCAACTTTAATTTCATCATCCCTACTAGCCATACTTTATAATCCATATTGGATGGTAAACAAATTATACAACAAATAAAATATCTCATACCAGAAATAAGTCAAATAAGACAACAAAACCTTCCATACGGTGGGATTCATTGGTTCAAATTCAATAGTAGGTAGACCTTATTAGATATCAAAGTCAATGGTTACTAATAACCATGAGACGATTATCTTAAGGTGATCCTTTTTTTCCACTAATGATCCTATTACACTCGTAGTATCTGAAGGATGAGAACCAACTATTGGTATTGTTAAAGAAAGAGAAGAAGAAAAACCAAGATAAGATGATGCACCACTACAACAAAATATACTATTTACGACGTTTAAAAAATGTCATTAAACCTTTTAACAATGTTTTTTAAATGCCGCATAAAACGCCATAAAAGCTGTGTCACTTTTTACAGCGCTTTCTAACGTCATAAAAAGTGACTTTTTAACGACGTTTCAAAAACGCTGTAAAAAAGTTGCTTTTTATGACATCTTAAAAATGCAGTTAAAACTGACTTTTTACGATGTTTTTTAAACACCGTTAAAAAAATTATTTTAAAAAAAACTTATATCCCTTTCTCGAATTTTTTTTTTTTTTTTTTCTCTCATCCTATGAAGAATGTGATAAATTATAAGCAATAAAAAGAGAAGTCAATCCATGTATTTCAAGAAAAAAATCTATTTATACAACAATAAAAGGATCATTTGTACTGCCATGCTAGCAATTATAAATGCATTTAATCTATCACTCAATATTCCCATGAATACATGAATTAGACTAAACCCATCTTGAACAAAAAAAAACATTGGCTAAACTTGGTACAAATCCCTAAGTCCCAACCATGTCGAAGCTATGCTATCATCTCTGTCCAAAAGCACGTGCAATGGCAGGAACACCAACATAGAACCATTGTCTTGAGCTGGGATCATTTATTGGAACAAAGATGCTAGGCTTCTCACTACCATGAATTATCCCCAATACTTTTAACAAGAAAAATAGCAGGAGCTTGATCCTATCAATTCAGAAAAGTTACATGCACAAGGTCAAAATATATCTGCCTCATAAACATTTGCTTGCATTAACCAATGTATCATGGACTTATTGACTAGCAACGAACTGTGTATGTTGTCACATGTGCATCTCCATATGATTTTGTTTTAGATGAATGAGTAGTTGTTGTGAGGATGGTTGTTACCTTCATGTGACAATGGTCTCAAATTTTGTCAATCATGAAAGATTTTACAAGTTATTCCACACAGAAAATAAGAGGATTCTAAGTCGAAAACAATAGAGACTATTATAAATGCCTCATAAAATTAGATTGAATAATGTCAAATTGTAAAATTGGTTATGGGTTAAAAAAAATGAATCTCAAAACAATGAAAAGGGTAATTTTAAAAGACAAATTTTAAAGGGACTTATTGATGCCCAAAAAAAATTGTAAGGGGGTGCACCAAATCCCAACTAGATATGAGCAAGTCCATGTGGGAATTCCATTTGGTAACTTTAAAGGTAAACAAGACCTCCAATATGGCTACAAGAAAGAATTAAAGAAAGGTAAGAGATTTAGGTTGCTAAAAAAAGGGCTTGTACTAGATGCTACAGTTAATAGGGATATCTAGAAAGGTCATGCAAAACTTATATGGGAGAAGAGAAGACTTGATAAAAGGCTTAGGTCAGGTTTATGGTAAGGGTTAGGCCTGTAGAACAGCCATAGGTTTCTGTGAAAACAAAGAGGGTAAAGACTCTGAGAAGAAATCTAAAATCCTTCACTAGAGAACCCCATGAATAGGTTTTTGGTTTACCAGCCATACCAGATTGGTGAGCCTGTATGGTATTGTCGTAGGGTCCAAGGGAATGTTTTATAGGATTTTAACAGCAAGGTGGAGGCTAAGGGAGAAGGCTACAGGTTTCAATTGAAAGAAGACCTTCAAGAAATGTTCTTGAATGTGTTGCAAGGTTCTTTCATGGCTGTCCAGCAGAGAAAACAAAGAATAAGAAAGAAGAGAGAAGAAAGAAGAAAACCACATCTACATTCACTTGTAAATAGTAACCGAGGCTATATTTATAGCACAATAAAGATAAACCAAGTTGAAAAGAACAAACAAAGAACTAAAGTAATGCATATTGATCAATCAACTACATATGAAGTATATGCAAATATACTTGTCATAGCAAGCATGTATAATTAAACAGGATGAAACATCCATGACAAAAAAGAAAAGCTTCAATGCAGATTGTTGCACTTTGCAAGTTTCTTTGCAATGCAACTTTAAAGTTAAAACCTAGAGAGAACTTCATTTATTAAGAAAAGTTCATCCGCTAGTGCCAACCCACTACTGAAGAAGAATGATCAAAGTTGCTTGACATATTTAAAAATGCTGCATTGGCTCCATTCACAAAAATAAGGATCATCAACAAACATTCATTTAAAGACTGAAGAATTTGGTCAATGTATCAATAGAATGCATTGATACCTCCTCAAATTGAAGGTGGACCAACACATACTTCTTGCCAGTCATTGAGCTCTTCTTACTCATGTGGTCAACTAACTCCATTGCAAGTGTTGAAATAGGAACAGAGAATCTCAGTGCTTCATAATTGGCTAAGCATGTAAGAAATTGAATATTAGATGGAACTTCCACGGCCAATCTGTTTGCGAAGGGGGCTATGTAGATAACCCTGCATCAAACAATATCCCCAATCAGAAAATTCTTTCTAAATAGATCTTATCTATCTTAGAACAATTGATAATTATTGACAGAAATAGGAAGAATACTAAAAGAAACTAGATGTTTGATCATCATCATCAATCAAGTACCGTAGTTCTATGCCTCATAGAAGTCACTAATTTCTCTTCCTTAGTCAATCAACATTATTTATGCAAGATAAAATGATTCATAGTTGGGGTAGCATAAATAACACAATCAATGATGATAAACACAAAAATACACTCATGGAAAGTTGAAGAGGCAGATGAACACACACAAACCAGATTGGCATGTGCCTAACAACTGGTCATTCAATTGATCAGTCATCACAGTGGGGTCTTGATGACCAGCCATGCCACAAGTCTTGGCCTAACAATTAGTTGTTCCACTTAGGGAATGAATAGCCATTTAGACTACTCGAGCTTAAGTAATCAAAAGGTACTCTCTTTCTCTTTTGGACTGCTTATAAAGCCCCATTGTTTGAGGAATTTTGAGGGTATTTAGCCCACTTATTGAGCCATACAAAACATGCCAAATCATAGATAGAAAAGGCATAAAAAGGTCCTAATCACGTTGTTTTCTATTAGGGAATAACTCGACAAGATACGTATGGAATGAAGAACAAAGGGGGCAGGGGATCTACCTCTGCTTGTTGGTCAAATTGGGAGCAGAGGGAAGGAGAAACTAATTAAAAAAAAAAAGGAAGGAAGAACTAAGAAGGGAGAAAAAGGAGAAAGAGGAAAACGGCTAACCTGATGCGGGCTAATGATCTTCAATAGAGCCCTAACGAGCCAACAAGATGGAAATCGTTTGGTGCCCTAGATTCCTGATTTTCGAACAAACAAACAAAAGAGAGAACACAAAGTAGAAATCCCCTGAGTTTTCCTCATATTATTATTTATGAACGGTATGCCACCGGCCGTGTTTGGTAACAGAGACGGAATTTTCGCCGAAGAGCTTACACTTGAGGAAGGACTCAATGAAATGGTTCGCCAGAGTGGATGGTACCACCCCACCGGAGGACGGTAACAGCACGGCTAGTGGTGGAAGTTAAGCGAGAAAACCCCAATTTGCCATCTGTGTTGGAGACAACCTTCCAGCGAGCTTCTCACCCCTTCCCCTTTCAGAAGAATAAACGAGTGGGAGAGGTAGAAAGATACAATGCGGGAAGCAAAAGGTCCCCGCAAAAACCACTTTTAGAATATCTTAGACGGCATCACCTAATTTATGACATTTTAGTATCCAAACGCTGTTAAAATATAAGAAAATTGAATAATTAATGGCATTTATATAAAAAAAAAATGCCATAAACAATTACTATCCAGGACATTCATACTATGAACACCATTAATGTAATGTCGTAGATAACCTTTTTTGTTGTAGGGTGGTACAGATTAATCCATGGGAATTTGAGGTAGGAGTCAACAACAATTGATCCATATATTCTCAAAGGTTGGATCATTCAATACATCAACACAATGACTAGGAAGAAAGAGTCTGCAATTTACTACATCAGTAATCATTGGTTGATTGTGAATAGAGCAAAAAGATGCATCCATTTCTAGGAAAATTTAGTGTCTTGTGGATGCTCTTTATGAAGTAGTTAGACAATGACTCTTTCCTAATTCACTAATTCATGGGAAGATAATAAACGTTTGTATTTGAAAAATGTTTCAAAAGGGATCTCATTTCCTTTATGATTCAAAGTCTTCTTAGAGACTGCATTAGCTTCCATTAACAATCATGTCTCGAGTGATGTTGTGTAGTTTTACCCTTTGGCCTACTAGGTATGGTGCTTGAGCATAGCTAAACTAATTTGCATCGGAGAGAGAGAAGGTAAGCTCTTTTTGACATAGAACTTTGAAGAGCTGTTGAAACAGGTAGAGGGGAAATATAGCCCCTGCAAAGAGCACGTCTTCATCGACGTTGTTTTTTTATCTGAACACATACTTCATGAATGGTTCATGTTTAGTCACTCCATTTCTAGTACCTATAAGCCTATGACTTAGAAGCATAACCTGAAATATATTCCTATTATTTCCTCTTGCAAAGTCAGGCCGAGCATAAACACTAACATTTTTTATAGGCATTAGAGGGCTTAAACCCAGCAGTGTAGTGGTTCCATAACATGGATCATTTTAAAACTAGCTTTTCATGAATATTGAACTTCTCTACTCAAAACCTAACTATCAAAACAGGCAGGACGAGACAATAGAAGATGATTCACCTTTGCCTATTAAATTGGGAAATTGAGGTTTACGTTGACTCTACTGTAGAGGATGGTGAAGTAATAGCAACAATAAAAAAAAAAAAAAATAAACACTACCAAAAAGAAAGATCATCAGATACTTGTGATATGTTGTCTGGTAGGAGGGGCAGGGATGACTATACTTCTGGGAGAGAACTCTAGGCAAATAAGAAGTGCATGGATATAAGTTATGCTTTAGAATATAAATAAATAAAAAATCGAATCCACTTTGTCTATGAACAAGGTAGTTATTAGCTTGCATTCAAGCATCTAAAATTTAGACAAAAAATCGCATTAATATTTTTGTTAGAATATAACCATACATTTGCCAATTTTATAAACCTCAACTCCAAGAAAGCACTTTAAGGCTTCATGAAGTGGTTTTTTAGGAGTGAAACTTCCTTTGTCCTACCTAGTGGGGTGCATACACAAATCTCAAGCTCAACAGTTAGGTACGACTCTGGTCTCATTAGATACCCAATGAAAGGCTAACATTCAATTACAAAGCGGGCATATATATATATGAGATAAAGCATACCCAATAAGATAGACTCTCGCTAAGTCAACCAAGAACCCTTATTTTTTTCAAGAATATCTGTTAGATCAAATTCTAACGAATGCTTTGGAAATTCATAAAAAAACTCTTTCTTTATTAGAAGATAAGGACAAGAGAACAAGAATAATAAAGTGGATTATCATTCATATATTTCATCACAAGGCGATCCACATGATCATGAGTCCTTTCCCCATCGAGCCTCTTTGACATCACTAGCCTACGAGTTCTTAGGCGAACAAATAATCATATAGTCCTCTTACTTTCAGAAAACGCACTGTTGATAGTTAAGTAATTAGTGAAACCACTAAGAGATATTTAATATTAGTTCCTTTCTTTCCTATCTCCCATATATTTTATTAAAGAATTTAGAATGGATCAAATCTCCCCAAGTAGGATTCGAACCTATGACCAATCATTTAATAGCCAACCGCTCTACCATGAGAAGAACTTCAAGATTCATAGGAAGGAATCTTGATCAAAGTGAATCATAATTTTTATTTTATGATCGACCAATATAAACATTATCAACTATGCTCGTAAGGAGTCCTATTGAAACCAAGAAATATAGGCATGTCTGCCATCCACACCAGAATAAAATGGAGTTTTCTAAAAAATAACTTGCTAATGGTAGAAGACCTCCTAGGGATAGAATATTGCATTGAGAAGTCTACAGAGTGAGTTTACCATCCCACCAGCCCTTTGATGCAATGTGACACATGGCAACACATGATTTCAGGGTGGTTATTTTTCAAAGAAAAATCAAGGCAAAAAAGAAATTATTAATATGATTTTTATTTTTATTTAGAAATATTTATTTTGTTAAGTTTTTGGGTTTTATTAGGAACCT
>JAOXJP010227807.1:0-11236 GCA_025762735.1 Platanus orientalis | reverse complement strand
GTTTTAGGCTAGGTTTAAAGGGTGTTTAGACACATGTTTTAAGTTAGGCTAAAGGAGTATTTGGTTACAGGGTTTTGGTTAGGCGGGTTATGCTTACACCAAAATGAGGGAGGATAAGGAAGTGATAACACATGTTAAAGAAAGTAGGATTTTGATTTGATGTGTCATAATACATTGTAATATGGTGTCCCCATACAGAATCTTGTTGTCTTAGTATGAAAATTTTGAGAAATTGTTTATCTTGACTAAATTGATGGCACTGATCATCATGGTGGGGTTCGATTTTTATCTGAGGCTCTAAAGTACTTGATTGGATGGTCACAAATTAATACGGTATGATGGAAGGCATATAAATGAACTTTGAATGTTGTTTCCAGTACCACAAGGTTTTAAGGCATGCTGAATCCATTTGTATTATCTGATTGATCATCTGATTTGAATCTTCTTCAGAATTTGAAAGATTCTAAATCGAGGGTCGAGATTTACCAAAAATTAAAACAATGGATTTTAATGATTGAACACTCTAGTTTAAAGATTCAAAATGTTCTGGATGCATCTATGATGTTAGATTAATCATTTAGGGTGTATTTTGATCATATTTTGAAAGATTCCAAGTCAAGGACCAAGATTCATCGAAACATGATATGATGGAATTTGTTGATCAAACACTCTTTTTCTGGGTATTGGACTGTTTCGGATGCATCCGTGACACCTGATTGATTGTTTGATGTTTATACAATGAGATTTGGTAGTCCACCTTTAATGAGGGTAAAATCATAATTTCTAATGTAGATGTGGCCGAACTTTGGACAATCATTAAGAAAACAATGAAATTGAAAAGAAAGATAGAAATATGAGGAAAGGGGGTCCAACAAAGATCTTAGGGAAAAGATGGGGGGTTTAAAGTGCCAAATTAGGAAAGAATGTGGATAGCCTAAAAAGAGGAGGTTATCTAACCACCTTGGTTTCCTAAGGTCCATTCTAGAGAGTTAGTGTTTCCCATTGAAAGAAACTTTTAGATGCTGAGCCAAAATTAGGTGTTGATAGTACCTGAAATGCGTCGTAAGACCTTCATCACCTATTGATGTGACTCAATGATTGTGTACCTAAAATGGGTCATAAGACCTTCTTTACCTATTGATGTGACCTAGTGATCGGTACCTAAAATGGGTCGTAAGACTATTTTCACTTATTAATGAATCCTGATAATTGGATTAAAATCAAATCCTCGGATACAAAACGGTACTTTAAAATACATGCATATATAGAGTGATATGTAATTGTATAAGGATACAATGCAAGAGATGTCCATGTAGTAAAAACTCATATGTAAAACCATATGAAGCCTATGTTTGAAAATCAAATGAAAGTAATAATTCGTACTCACACCAAAACCAAATGAATTTTCTAAAACCAACAATAAGATAAGAGTCCTAAACAAGACATGTAAATGCAATAATGTTAATGTGAAGCTCATCAGATTAAGTTTAAATAGATGAAATCAAGTGGAAAGTATAATGGTAGCATTGATGGCCAACTAACTTATGAAATAGAATAAGAAATAACACTTGTAGCTATTTAAATTAAGAAGAGACTATCAACTAACAATAATGATTTGAATAGAAACCTCAAGTATAGGGAATTCAAAGAAAACATCAAGCATATATAGTAGAAATTATTTTTCCCTTTTGAATTTCACAAGGGTCTAACCTTCTTACACATAATCATAGAGAGAAAACTTAGGGTTCCAATGAATCTTTGATGATGGTATAAGAAAATAAGTAAACCTTAGTTAAACATGCTCAAATTGGAGTAGACATAGTAAATATGTAGAATCCAGAAATTTCATATAAATCAAAGTTCCTACCAAGGCCTAATGCAAGAAGTCACTCTATGGAATATGTGGGATCTCCAACTTACATAGTTCTAAATAATATGAGATAGAAAACTGTAATCTCACCCCAAAAATTAATAAAAAA
This sequence comes from Platanus orientalis, assembly GCA_025762735.1. Taxonomy (NCBI): domain Eukaryota; kingdom Viridiplantae; phylum Streptophyta; class Magnoliopsida; order Proteales; family Platanaceae; genus Platanus; species Platanus orientalis. The sequence goes on along the minus strand of JAOXJP010227807.1, from coordinate 9,257 downwards.
TGGAGAAAAGTACAGAAAATCAAATTAGTAGTGCAATTTACATAGGAACCCACTAATACTGAATGGATCTAGTGTTTAGATGAAGAAAACTTACCAAACTCCAAAAGCAAAGCAATCACAAGAAGAAAAACTAAAATTTCATCTAAACTAAAGATTACAAATGAATATAAGGATAAGAAGCCAAAGGAGTAGCACATCATGTATGAAAACTCATTCAAAATCTCATAAACTTAGAAATCAAGTGATGGAGACTTGCCAAACTTTATATGCATAATATTCAAGTGATAGAGGAGCCAAAATACCAACCAAATTGAATAATAACCATGGAGAAAATAATAGGAGAACAAAGGCAGTAGCACATCATGTATGAAAACTCATTAATCTTGGTCTTCTTTTTGTTCGAACTCCAAAATATTCAACCATCTCTTTTCCTTTTTCTCTATTCTTTGTAAAATAATGTAGATTTAATATTAATCAAGTAAAACTAGAAGATTCAGGAAGAAAACCATCTATCATCGCAAGATTTTCAAAGTTGGAAGTGAAACTTACCAAATTAAAGAAGAATTCCCACACTTAGCTCCCAAACCTCTCTACTCTTTCTCTTTTAGATGTAAATAAAGTTATTAGGGTTTGTTTATTATATTTCTAGGATTTTGGGTTAAGGTATGGTGGGGGAGTCCCACACTCTCCAAAATGAAGGAAAGTCGATTTTGCCTAAAAAAATGCAATATGGATCATTTCGGATCAATGCGTAAGGGATCAGATTGATGCGCAAGGAGTCAGATCGATCCATAGGGACGTCGGATCGATCCAATATATTTTTGGTCACTTTTCTTCAGAACACTGTGTCATCGGATCGATCTTCCAAGTTAGATCAATCCGCTAAGTTTGGATCCATCCGGACAGGTTCGGATCCTGAAAGTCTAGTTTTGATCCTAAAGGGGGGTGAATAGGATTTAGAAATTTCTTTTGATTACCCCTAATTTAATTTTCAATTAAATGATGTTCAATTATAACTTGAAAATTAATGTAATTATCTTGTTAAATTAATTTCTTATAGTTATAAGTGCAAAGAGATGACAAGATGTAGTGATGTTCTTTAGCAAGAGATATTTAATGTTGTTAATAAAAGAACATAAAATGAACTAAAAAACATGCCAATATAGAGAGAGATAGTAGAGACAATTCACACACACAAGCATTCACACATAATACAAAGTTTTTATAGTGGATCTTGGCAACATAAAAAATGATCCATCCTTGGCTTCAAGTGTTTGGAGCTTATCTTTCTTCTTGGGACCCAAGGACACTTGATGATTACATACATGACTAAGATATGTAGTATACTCATGCCATGCCTAATCAACCACTCCATGTATTTTACATTCTATGGAATTGACAATATACACTAACAATCTCCCCCTTTGGTAATTTCATGACAAAATACAACTAAATACATGGATGGAGTACAAAAGATGTATGCAATAAATTTATAAACTCCATGAGATGCAAGAGTTATATATTACACAAATAAAGACTAAATGATGTGTCTTGAACTCTTGAACTCCCTATTGATGTGTGCTAGAGGACATAGTTCTTCCTCTTTGCTTAAGTGCTTGGTCTCAATACCTGGAAGCACATTTGACAAACAATACCTTTCTCAAGCCAACAAATAATATAGTAAAAAGAAAATGAAGTAAGCACTTTTAAATGCAAGCAAACACACAAACAAGCATACAAATAATGTCATGTATGAGATGGTTTGGATTAGTTCATCTTGCATTACTTATTAAGAAATTTGTACATATGGATTGGCTCGAAACATAGACAAATTTTGAAGTTTTCAAATTATCACCCCCCTAAATTCATAACTCCTCTTATATCCATGCATATTTTCTCTTCCTTTTTGTCATGAAATTAACAAATATAAATAATGACATTAGAAGCAAAATATATATAACCAAAAAGATTTGTTTATTGATATTTAAAGCTTTAAGTACATAGAGGGTTTGGATTACAAAAATGTGAGGTATATACAAAAAGAAATCACTCAGCCCCATAATCACTTGTCTTTTCCTCATCACTCTATGGGCAGAGGTCTAGAGGGACACTAGGGTGAGGAGGAAGCTCTGGTGTTACCACACGCTTAAGGCACTCAACACGAAGCTTAATACTGTTAAGCTTATTTTCTATCTTCTCCAAATGGCCAATGATATGACCTGATAGCTCCTCGAGACCTTCTAAGATCTTGCACACAAATGTAGGCACCGGGGGCTCACCTTGGTGAACTAGTGGTGTTGGTGTAAAAGTAGATGGAGGAGTAGGTTTGACTATTGTGAGTGGAGCCTCCGATTATATTGGAAGTGATTATGCTACAATTGCGGATGGTCTGGCTTCGGAAGGAGCAGTCTTCCTCTTCTCCAAATGCATGCCTTTGTGAAGCATCCATCAAATCATCGACTAGTCGATCTTAGTTCCCTACTTTAGGGTGGTGGCATCCTTAGGGAAGGATACCCCATAAACCTCTAATAGGAGTGAAATCATCACACCATAAGGTAGCTGACGGGAGGCACTGGGGTTGCGTGCCTCTGATATAATGATGTGGCACGTGATGGTCGCAATGTTGACATCCTTCTTGGTAAGGAGGGAAAAAATGATGTGCACCATTGAGTTGGGCATGTGGTTGTTGTGCATTGTAGGAAATAGGTTGTGCATGAAGATAAGATTGAGAAGGCAAACTTTGAGATGACACTCCGTGGCTTTCCTGAACTAGGTTGTTCCCTCACGACCAAAGACCTTCGAGATAGCCTCCTTGTCAAGCTCCTCGGGAGGAAATGGAACCACCTACAAAATTGGTTTGGCTATCCTAAGTAGGGTGGATAATGTAGATGGGTTCATGTCCATTTGTACTTCATAAACCTCAGTCTGGAATGTAAGGTTGTCGAGGTTGGAGTCATGGATGTTGGACTAAAACATGCGCACAACCTCTTCTTGAACAACGCCCTTGATGATCATTAGGGATTCCCATCCCCTAGGCATGAGCTCATACCCTATGAGATGATCGAATAGGGTCTTTTCATTGATGTGTTGCTCAACCATTATTGGCCTCTTTGAAAGATAGTTTGTGTAGTTGGCGAGGTGGGATGCATCCAAGAATGCATCAAAGTTCACTAAAGGTGGCCTTTTCTAATTCTATACAGGAAATTTTAAGGTGGTTGTTGTTCATTTCCCTTTGGGATCATCTTTCTTTGGTGGAGCCATGGAAATGATTTAGCAAGGGATTTAGGAGGTGAAGGCTTAAGGGAAAACAAGGGAGGAGAGTAAGCAAGAGATAAATGAGGGAACAAATGAAAATTTTTGGCTTATGAAGTAACTAATGGTTCATTTTCTCTCAAAACCGCCATGTCGGATTGATCTGGCTATGCCGGATGGATATCCAGGCAGATCATTCCGATGGTTGTTGAATCGATCCAACTGTGCAAAAAAAGCACAGTTGGGCTCCAAAAGATGTGGAATTGTTATATTAAGCCCTATTTTTTATAGGTAATTATGGGTGAAGACGGGTTTTGAACCCAGGTCTATGGTACAACAACCACAGACTTTACCAACTTAGCAAGCCCAATTTTCTCCCAATATTCATATCTCACACATCCTAATTGCACTTCTCAAGTGCATGAACCTTTTTGAATCAAAAGGCTTTGTGAATATAGCTGCCAATTGATTCTCTATTTTAACAAACTTAAGGGTAATCACTCATTCTTACACTAAATCTCAAATGAAGTGATGCTTAATGTCTATATGTTTGGTTTGAGAATATTGAACAGGGTTCTTAGAGATTTCGATTACACTTTTGTTGTCAAAAAATCATTCCATGATAGGTTGTTCAAGACCATAGTCTTTCATCATTTGCTTCATCCATAGAAACTGTGTGCATCCACTTCCTGCTGCAATGTATTTGGCCTCAACATTTGATAAAGAGATTGAATTTTTTTTCTTGCTATTCCTAGATACGAGGCAATTCCCAACATAAAAGCAACCTCCACTTATGCTTTTCTTGTTGTCTATATTCTTGGCCCAATTTGCATTTGAGTATTTGGCTATGACACTATTGGTATCAAATGGATACCATAGTCCATAGTTTATAGTTCCACAAATATGTCTAATGATTCTCTTTATGGCTTCGAGATGCGACTCTTTTGAAGCAGCTCAATGTCTAGCACACACACAAACCTTAAAGGATATGTATAGTCTACTCGCAGTGAGGTAGAGGAGACTACATATCATGCTCCTATACACCTTAGTGTTAACATCCTTACCTTCAACATCCTCATTTACTTTCTCACTGGTGCTGATGGGTGTGTGTAAAGGTTTGGATTGGGTTATTCTAAAGTTGGACACTAAGTCCTTGGTAAACTTCGATTGATTTACAAAAATATCATCTTTGGTTTGCCTAATTTGAGGTCCTAGGAAGAACTTCAATTCCCCTTCCATACTCATTTCAAATTCTCTCTTCACGGCATGAACAAACTCATGTGTCATGTCTTATTGGTTCGCACCAAATATTATGTCATCAACATAAATTTGAGCAATGAGTATGAAGTCATCATTCTTCTTTATGAAGAGTGTTTTATCAACACTTACCCTTGTGAATTGGTTTTCAAATAGGAATTTTGTCAACCTCTCATACCAAGCTCTTGGAGCTTGTTTGAGACCATAAGTGCCTTTTTGAGCCTATACACATGGTTAGGCCTATGAGGGTCTATGAACCCTTTTGGTTGCTCCACATAGACTTCTTGGAACACACTATACAAGAAAACACTCTTGACATCCATTTAAAACAACTTGAATTTCAAATGCAAGCAATGGATAGAAGGATTCTAATGGATTCTAACCTTGCTACTAGAGCAAAGGTTTTCTCAAAGTTAATTCATTCCTTTTGAGCATATCCTTTAGCAACTAAACATGCTTTGTTTCTCACAATGGCTCCATGCTCACCCATCTAATTCTTGAAGATCCACTTGGTACCAATTATATTTTTGTCTTTAGGTTTCTACAAGTTACCAAACATCATTCCTCTTGAATTGGTTAAGCTCTTCTTGCATAGCCATGATCCATTCTGGATCATCAAGAGCTTCTTTTACATCCTTAGGTTCAATCTTGGATGTAAGAAAAATATGGCTAATAATACTTTCTATTTTTCTTTTTGTTTTGACACCATTATCCAGATCTCCAATAATATATTTTGATGAGTGTCCCTTGGTTAGTCTATTTTCCTTAGAATGACTCACATCCTCATCATTGGTTTCCTTGGACTCATTTCTGGAGTCATGTGAGGTAACATTTTCTATGATCTTAAGATCATCTTGAGGATTTTTTTCTTCTTTTTTCATTGTTGGTTTGAGTCTTAGGTTATTCATTTATGATGACATTAATAAACTCTTCCATGCTAGAAGTCCTTTTTTAAAAATTCTATAGGCTTTGCTTCTAAATGAGTAGCCAAGGAAGATTCCTTCATCACTTTTGGAATCAAACTTGCCTAGATTTTCCCTATCTCTTAAAATGTAGCAAGTACGTCCAAAAATTCTAAAGTACTTCAAGTTTGGATTCTTGCCATTCCATAATTCATATGAAGTTTTTGAAGTACTCGGCCTTAAGTACACCCTATTTCTTATGTAACAAGTTGTGTTTACGGCCTCGGCCCAAAATCTTTTAGCTTGGTTCTTACTAGAAAGCATGATAATTGCCATGTCTTGTAAAGTCCTATTCTTTTTTCCGGCTACCCCATTTTGTTGGGGTGTTTTGGGTTTAGAGAATTCATGTTTGATTCCACATTCATCACAAAAGTTTGAGAATATTCTATTCTTAAACTCTTCTCCACGATCACTTTGAATTCTCTTTATGATGAGTTCTTTTTTCCTTTTGTAACCTTATGCAATGATTTTTAAACTTATCAAATGCTTCAGATTTCTCTCTTAAAAATGATACCTCATGTATATCTAGAGAAATCATCCACCATAACCATAAAATACCTCTTGCCACCAAGGCTTTCAGTTTAAGTTGGTTAGGCTAAATCCATATGGATTAGCTCTAGTGGTCTGGTGGTTCATATTTTAGTCAACTTTTTATGTGATGCTCTAGTTTTCTTGTCTACCTAGCTCGGGTACAGTAAGAACTAAGTATTTCCTACTTAGTTTAGAAAAGTTTCTAAAGTTCACATGACCAAGCCTTTGATGTCATAGGCTTGTCTCATCTTTTTGTGTGATGAGGTATGTGTTTGGTCTACCATCTCCAAAGATGTAACAATTGTCACTGGTACGAATACTCTTGATAACAATTTCATCCTTGTCTTTTATGTGGTAACCATCATTTGAGAATCCAATATCATAATCCAAGTCACATATTTGATTTATACTTAATAGGTTATGTTCTAGGCAGTCTACAAAGAGCACATCTTTTAGTGTTGGAATTCTGAGTATTTCAACTATACCCCTACCCTTTATCTTGGCGGTGTTCCCATCACCAAAAGCTACATTTCCTTCCTTTCCAGGAACATAGTGTGAGAATAATGATCTATCTCCCATCATATGTCTTGAACATCCACTATCAAGATACCATTATGAGATATTTACTACCTTAAAAGGGTTGTGGACTACAAGACATTTGAGCTCTCCTTTCTTGACCTATGTTTGCTTTGTTCTTACGTTATTAGCTTGAGTCAATCTCTTTTTCTTTTCCAACCTTTTGAAAGTAATCTCTCTTTCTTGGATTTTTTAACTTTCTCTATTTTCTTGATATGATGTAGCTTTTAGATCATTCATCTTTTTTCTACAATCTAGTTTCACATGATCCACCAATCCACAATAGTAGCATGTGATTTGTGGATACCTAGATGTAGAGGCATGAGAGTTGTTTTTCCAAGAGTTCTTTCTTCTTTCATTTTCATCGTAGTATTACCCTTGAAAGAAGAATAGGGCTTTTTACCATAGAACATCTTTAATTTGGAGGTAGAGGCTTGAGATGTGTTTATGGCCTTCCCCTTGTAGGAAGAGTTTTGCCAATTATCAAGGGCTCTTAGCTTTTGATAGGGGTGCTTAACCCATATGCCTTCTTTTAAATTTCTTAGGTATTTGAGAGTTTGTTTGTCCCTTGTGGGTGAGAGGCTCTTTTCCCTTATTCACTCCACCCTAGGTTAATGGATATTGTTTTAGAGGATGTGTAGGGACTTGTGGTTTCCCTTTTTCTCTTATAAAAGCATTTGACTGTCCCTTGTTGTGACTATAAGTGATTATGGAGTTATATCCAAGCCCACTTCTATCACCACTATCCTTACCCATTGTTAACATTTTCTTAAATTTTTGGTTTCCATGAGTAAGCATAGAATTGACTTTTTCTTGTCTTCCTTAAGCTCTTTAATTTTCTTGAGATAGTCTAGAGATTTCCTAGTTAATTGAGCACAAGTTAAGTTTAAGCCTTTGTTTGTTTCTTTTAATTCATTAACTTGACTTTCAAGATCAAGTATATCTTCATACGCTTCTCCCTTTTCGATTTCTAGTACCTTGATCTTTTCTTCCAATTCAAGTGTTCTAGAATTACTTATATCAACATTTCCTTGATTTTCTAGTTTTAAAACCTTCTTAGCTAGGATTTATTTTTCTTCAATATGTTTTTTCTTTTTAATCTTTCAATTCAATTTTTTAATTTTCCTTTTCTACTTTAATTATCAATCCTAGATCCTTAAGTCTTAAGTTCAAAGAGTTTGCTTTTATGCTTTAGGACTTGCTTATCTTCTTCCAAAGAGGAACCTACGGAGATTGACTCTCATTGATTGATTGTTTCTCTAAGTTTGATGTTTCTTCTAGAAGATTGGAGTTTGTTTCAAGTAACTCCATTTCCCTAATGGGATCATCACTTTTCTTACTTAGTTTGGTAACAAGTTCCTTGTTTTCTTTCCTAAGTTGAGTGACAAGTTTTTCTAATGAAGTGCTTTGTTCAAAGTACTTGTCAAAAACTTCTTGAGTTCACTTTCACCTTCACTTACACTACTTGATTCATCATTAGTATTATTAGTGAAAGCTACAAATGCAACAACACCTTGCGAAGATTCCTCTTCATCACTAGATGATTCTTCTTCCGAATCATCAATGATGTCATCCCATGTAGCGGCCATTTCCTTCTTTTGTTTTATTTTTAGACTTAGATCTTTTGTTGGCACATTCTAAGGTAAAGTGACCATCTCCTTCACACTCATAGCAAACAACTTCATCTTTGGAGGTCTCTTTTCTTCTGGATGAATCCTTGGGTCTTCTATAAATAAACAAAAAAATTCTAAAGTTTTTAGCATTCTTCTAGTAAAATTTCCTGAAGCCCTTTGTGATGACTGATAATTCATCTTCATAATTTTCTTCCAAGATAGATAGCTCTTCTACTTTAAGAGAAACTCCCTTCTTTTTGACATTTAGTTTAAATATCATTTCGAAGGTTTGTAGGGACCCTACAATTTCTTCCATTACTAAGGTGTCTATGTCTTTGCTTTCTTCAATAGAGGTTATCTTGGGGGTGAACCTATCTGGAAAGGATCTAAAAAATTTTCTTGCTATCACATTTGATTTTAGTGGGTCTGAAGGTCCCGCCTTAGAGTTCACTAGGTCTTGAAGCTTAGTGTAGAAGTCGATGAATTTTTCATCTTCTTCCATTCTAAGTTCTTCAAACTTAGTAATGATCATTTGAAGCTTTGACTTTTTAACTGCACTAGTTCCTTGATGGGTTATTTCTAGTAAATCCCAAGCTTCTTTAGTCGTAGTGAGTGAGTAAATCTGCCTAAACTTATTTTGGCTAACAACACAAAATATGGCATTCAATGCGTTGTAGTTTGTAATATGTACCTTCTTTCAGGTATCATCCCAATCCTTTTCCAGTGTAGATGGTCTTTTCCAACTTTGTTGCATTGACAACCATATCATTAGGTCCATGACTTGAAGGAAGGTACTCATCCATATTTTCCAATATGGATAGTTATTCCCATCAAACAATGGAATCTTTGAAGTTGAGTAAGCTTCTTTTAGGTTAGCCATTTTTAACTTAGAACTCTAGGAACTAGATCTTTCCACTCTGGTTGTTAGACCGTATGTGAATAGCCTATGCTCTGATACCAATTGAAAGTCTGGTTTTGATCCTAAAGGGGGGTGAATAGGATTTATCAAATTCTTTTGATTACCCCTTGATTAATTTTCAATTGATTAATGTTCAATTTGTAGTAT
>JAOXJP010227806.1:0-25209 GCA_025762735.1 Platanus orientalis | reverse complement strand
TAATCATAGCCTTCTTACAACCCAATCAACACATCCATACACTTTTCCCCAAATTCCCAACCCTAATTCTCTATTTTCTTGAAAATCCCCAATTTCTTGAGCCCTAAACCCATCTATTTCGGCAACTCATATATAGGCACATTTCTTGTGGGAATTTCTTTCATAAAATTAAAATATATATCAAAACAGGGTGGGTGGCTGGGTGTCCCACTGTGTTCCCATATTTTAGGGTTTAAAAAAATCAAAACCCAAGATTGGTATTTTTGGCCCCTCTTTTAATTCCTGTAATTCTTTCTTGAATCTCTCTTCAATTTTCCTTAATTTGCTACTTCTATTTTATATTTTAATCATTGTTACATTAGTTTCTCTGATTCTTATCATATTTCTTTAAATCATTGAATTCTTGAATTATTTCTTTTAATTTTCTGCAATCTTTACATTCAAGATTCAAATTTTAGGCTTTTGCTCACTATTTAATTACTATAGGAATCATTTTTCCCATTGGATCCTATATCAATTACATTTGTGGATGATTGATTATTCACGCATGCCATGGTCATTCTTTTTGAAAGATTGATCTAAATTATTGTCTACTTTCAAATTATTTTACAATGAAACTAAAGTTCAATTTGACCATCTTATTCGAGTGCTTTGTTCTGATAATGCTCATGAGTATGTTCAAAAAGACTTAAAACATTTTTTTGTTTTACACAGTGTCATACATCAAACCTATTATGCCCATACTCCACAACAAAATGGCTTTGCAAAATGCAAAAATCTCCATCTCCTTGATATTGCTCGAACCCTAACGTTTTCTATGAAAATATTGAAATCTTTTTGGGGTGATGCCATCTTAACTACCTATTTCTTGGTTAATCATATGCCATCATTTGTAATGAATAGTTGTACACCACATTCCCTCATGTTTCCTACTCTTCATTTTCTTTTCCTTGTATTTTTTGTTGTACATGTTTTATTCATTTCCAACATCCAAGGCAAGATAAATGATGTAGGATATAAGCTCTAATACCAAAATCGATATAGCACAATAGAGATGATACCAAATTTGATGTGGGGCTGACAGTCAAAATAATGTGGAAGCAAGAATATAATTTAAGTAGTCCAATATTTGATTCTTTAAACACTTTCAAGTAGCCAAAATTTAAAAAAATATACAAAAATTGAAGGGGATAATCAGAGAGAGGGGTTTAGAAGAGATTAGAGAAGAAAATAAGGGAAAAAGTGAATAAAATACCCCATAAGGGTAATTCTAGAATTTCTAGACAAGCCTACAAAATTACCAAAATACCCCTACTTGTGAAAATTCTGAAATTTTGCAGGGTGTTAGATGAGTCATAAAAATATACCCATACAAAATTTCATCAATTTCTTATAAGTTTTTAAATAAAAAATTATAAAACTCAAAACCTGTTGTACTTCTTTAATGGAGTTTCAGCAACTCAGTCTTTGATAGTATTTGATAGCAGCACCTTAGATGTAGAATGAAAGGAGAAAAAAGAAGTAAGAAGAAGAAAGGAGGAAGGGAAAAGAGAGAAACAAGGGATAGAAGAAAATATGAGAAGAAGATGATAGAAGAAGAAATAGAAGAGAGGAAGAAGAAGATAGAGACTAGGGAAGAACCTTAGTTTCCATAAGGTTAAAACAAGGGAAAAGAGGAAAAGGATGAGGGATAAATCTCAAACAAACTAAACTTTAATTCAATAATCAATGTCTCCCAATAAAAAAAACGTGCATCCCTTTATATAGGCTCAAAACACTAAGAAAATAACAAGAACTAAAATAGAAAGTCCTAAATTAACTATCCCACTTGATACCAAAGATTTTCCTAAGCCTAAAGCTACTAAAACATTGACTTTCTAACAACAAAAGCTGCCAAAATAAAGGCCTTCTATAGAATTTCTAATAGCACTCCAAAAAGCCCTACTTTGACTTGTTAACTCTCTAAAATTACTAAAATACTCTTGGCGACAATGCTTACTTACAAAATACCCTTGTACTTAAAAAAATATAAAACTCCATAGCACAAAGGCCTTATTACATGATTACACCAGCCCCTAAAAGATCCTAATTAACCCACACGTTACACACATCTTGTATCTCATTCTCCTATGTGGTGGCACATACAAAAGCCTCTTTACAATGTCTGCATCAATAAATTGTCTCCCCAAGCATACAAATGTGTCTTCCTTAGGTATTCTCTAACTCAAAAAGGGTAAATGATCCATCCACTCGTCGAGTCTTTCTTAGTGTTGATGTCACATTCTTTAAGAGTACATTTTTTTCTCTTGCAAGATAAGAACTTGATACAAATATCATTTCTCCTCCTCGGGGGAAATTATGCCCTCCTGATACGTCTAATCTGCTTTCACCACTTCCTATTCCTATAGATGTAATGCAGTCGGAGAAATATCCTCTGACAGTATATCATAAACGGTCACATGCTCCACCTGCCACTGAGTTATCTTTTAATCTTGAAGATTCTTCTCCCAATGATTTACCAATTACCTTAAGTAAAGCTAAACGTTCTTGTACTCCATATCCAATTTCAATATTTATTTCCCTTGCTAACTTGTCTCCTCTGCTTTATCTTTGTCATCTATATCTATACCTAAGTCATGTGCACAAGCAATGCATAAAAATCTAGGTGGAAGCAAGCCATGGATGCAGAAATGACATGTAGTTGGATGCAGAAGGGTTTATAGTATTAAGTATCATCCTAATGGTACTATTAAAAGACTGAAAGCTCATTTGGTTGTAAAGGGGTATACTCAGACCTATGGTGTGGATTATTTTGAGACCTTTTCACCTATGGCCCTTTTAAACTATAAAAGGGTTTTGATTTCTATTGTCGTGTCCTATAATTGGCCATTGTTTTAGTTGGATGTCAAGAATGTCTTTATTCATGGTGATCTCCAAGAAAAGATTTATACGGAGCAACCTCTTAGGTATGTTGCTAAGAGGGAGAGTGATAAAATGTGTAAGCTCAAGAAAGCAATTTATGGGTTAAAGCAATCACCACAGGTCTAGTTTGATAAGTTTAGTCAGATAAAGTTACAATATGCGTTCATGAGAACAACATCAAACCATTCAATTTTTGTTCGAAGACAATAAAAGGGTGTGATTTATCTGGTGGTTTATGTGGATGATATAATCATTATTGGCAGTAATTATAATGGTATAGTTATCTTGAAAAACTATCTTAGCAAGTCATTTCAAATGAAGGATCTTGGTCAACTACGGTATTTTCTTGATATTGAGATAGCAAGATCTAAACAAGGGATCTACTTATCTTAACGTGTGTGATGGATCTATTGGAGGAGGCAAGTATGCTTGGTTGTAAACCAACTAATTCTCCTATCAATCCTAATACCAAATTTGGAATTGCCAAGGGAGAATTATTTTCAGATCCGTGCAGATATAGGATGGTGGGTAAATTAATTTACATGACAATAACACAATCAGATATTGTCTTTGTTGTAGGTTTGTCAGTTAGTTCAGGCATACTCCACATCAGCCACATTGGGATGTTGTATGTATAATCTTGAGGTACTTGAAGAAAGGAACAGGAAAATGTATATCCTATACATCTTCTAAAGATATGCAGGATGTTGGTTATTCAGATGTAGACTGGACTAGTAGTCAGAGTTGATAGAAGATCTAAATCTGGATATTGAACCTTTATTGTTGGTAATCTAGTTAAGTGGAGAAGAAAGAAAGCAGAGTGTTGTAACTGGACCCAGTGCAGAAGTAGAGTACAAAGCTATGGCTCACACTACATGTGAGTTAATGTGCTTGAGGTCACTCTTAAGAGATGGGTATTTAGATACATACTCCTTTAACTATGTAGAGTGAAAATCAAGAAGCCATCTATATTGCTAGCGATCCAATTTTCATGAGCACACTAAGCATATTGAAGTAAACTGTCATTCCATTCGTGATTTGGTGATGAGTAAGAAATTGTTACTCTGTATGTTAAGTCTGAAGACCGATTGGGGATTTGTTCACAAAGGATTAGGAAAAGTCTCAGTTGGAAATTAATGCGGGAGCATTCTATGCAAAGAGGAAGAAGCTTGAGGACCATGGATAGGCCTATGTATTAAGTCTAGTAGAGAAGTTTGGATTTTCTGTTTTTAGGGGTTTTCTATAAGTTCTTAAGTTTAGGGAGTTATTTAAAATAAAGAAAAGTATTCCAAATAGTAAGGAATTAAGAGGTGCACGACTTGCCCTCTTATAAATCCTTTTATATGTTTAAAGATTTAAAATTTATGGGGCCCACAAGTGTTGGTCGTGTGGCACGGGTTTGGAGTTTTTGGACTCTATTTAAGAGTAACAAATGGGTCCCATAAAGTTGGATAACAGCTCCAATAAATCTCCAAATCTTGGAGAATATTGAGGTGATTTAGGGGGGGCCCACGAATCTTGATTGACAACCTTTAATGAGCCAAGATTTAAGGAGTTTTTATTTTCAAAAGTCCTACTTATTTTGGAGTCTTATCTTAAATAGAAGTTTTAGGATTCTAGAAAGTTTGTCAACAAAGAGTCCTAGAATATAGGGATTCTACTAGGATTAGGATTCTATTTATTTTTGCAATATTGTTGCCTACATATAGGCCATCAAATATGAATAAAAATCAGTGAATTATTGTGAAAAAAATTAATGTGATCGTGTGTGCAAGTGTGGGTTGCGACCCAACTTCTTCTCCCTCCAACGAGTGAGCTATCTTCTCCCTCCTCTCTTCTCTCTCTCCTCCACATGAAGGCAGGTCTTCCTTCTCTATCTTATTTCTTTCACTTCCTTCTCTCCTCTCTTCTATCTCTTTATTTCTTCTCTCTTTCCTCCCCTATTTCTCCTTGTTTACTCTCCATTGTTTCATCCGGAACAGTCGCTACCTTCCCTTCTAGTTTGTCCTAGAACAATGTCCTATTTAAGCTACTATTGAGTCCTAATTCAATCCCACGACAAGCCTCTTTTTGCCCTTGATCTTAGTGTAGGTTTAGACCTATATAAACCCACTGTTATACTCTCTCCGCCATTAGTATCAGCCAAGTTTCAGCCAATACGTGAGCCATATTCTGTCCCATAAGTTAACTCTCTGCATTCCATAGTCACACTCATATCAAACCTGAAAACAGCACACTATTCCACCTTTCTTAGCCTATTGTTATCACTTTTATCAACCCACGTTACACCCCTTTTTTGAGTCAATACATCACTCCTATATCTCTTTTATCTCCTTGCTGGAAAATAGCTCATCTTATAGATTTGTCCTATGTCAGAAATGCTATGTAACAAACTGGGCATGATTGATATCAATGCTCTAGTTTGAGGGGGAGTACTGAAATACTAGTTGATGTACCATAAGGATACAATATATGTATTATGGGTATTATTGTCAACCCTTTATTTTTTATAATATTAATATGAGGAGGCATCATTAGGGTCTAACGAACCCTAATCTCTCCTCCAACAGCTACTTCTTTCTCCTATTTTCTTCTCTTTTTTCTTCTTCTTCCCTTCATCTTTCTTCCTAATTTTTTTGATTCTTTTCATTCATCTCTATTTTAATAAAGTTGATCACGCTAGGAAAAGGATGGAATAGAAGGTGAGGGTGGTTATTGAACTATAAGTAATGGTGATGGTGTCTACTAAACTGTAGAGGCGACTAATGAACAACCATCCATAAGATACAACCCCCAATCTTCATGGCTTCTACCAATCATCTTCCTTGTCTTATAGTCCTAGAAAACACAATATGAAGGAAAAAATGTTTAACACCAAAATTCAAAGCTTTGGTATTATGACTTACAAAAACAAGGTTCAACTTAAAATTAGGAACATGAAACACAAGATAAAGATAAGGAATAAGAAAGAGGATTGCATCCAGTACTAGTGACAAGGACAAGGAGCCATTAGCAATACGTACCTTATCTCTACCAGAACAAACACGATAAAAAGAAAAAAAGACTAAACATGTCAATCATATAGTAAGATTCCCCTGAATCAATAATTCAAGAGTGATTGGGCAGTCTGGGCAAGGAACCATGAAAGCAGATCAAAATATTAAAACATGCTGAGGGGACACCATCACATTGAAAACGTGCCAAAAGTCTCTGTAGGGTAGGTATTTCAACAGGGAAAAACTTAATAGAACAGGAGATAAACATGCTTTTGAGAAGATCAAAGAACACTAAAAATTACTCCAAGATATACAACAATCACAAGAAAAATTGGATAACCAACACACCTAAATCGGGTAAACCATTAGGGAGCAAACCACCATGCCCAAGCAAAAAACAAGTTGGAGCCACAGAGTAGAACACCATGTATAAAGCTTCACAAAGCCATATCTCAACAAAACATAGTTGCCACTCACCATAGCCATCAACTAACACCATGTACACTACTTCGAAAACACACCAAGCATAACCACAAATCAGCTACACTGCCAAACAAACGTTACGCGACTGAATCCTAACACCGAACAACTGCCTAAGCGGATTGAAACAACTCCAGCCAACAATCAACAAGACCAAACAAGTCAACAGACATCAAACGCAACAATAAATCACAAAAACAGCGAGAAACCACACATCAGCACATAGGAACTCATAGCCAACATCAGCAACACACTAGAAGATTGTATAAACCAAACTTGGAACTACTCAGCCCTTGTCTTGCAAAATACAATAGCGACACAACCTCTCAAGTGCCAACAATAGGGTTCATGGCCAAAAATTGCTCACATATGTTCAACAACAAGCAGACCTACCTGTAGAGAATCAAACAGCCTATCAATCAAGCCAAAACAA
The DNA here is from genome assembly GCA_025762735.1 of Platanus orientalis. Classification (NCBI taxonomy): domain Eukaryota; kingdom Viridiplantae; phylum Streptophyta; class Magnoliopsida; order Proteales; family Platanaceae; genus Platanus; species Platanus orientalis. Next base: position 18,378 of record JAOXJP010227806.1, on the reverse strand, counting down.
AGCAAAAGCAATAATAATTAAGAGAAAATAAACCAAACCATAAGCACACCACAAAAGACACAAGATTTACGTGGAAAACCCCAAATTGGGGAAAACCCATAGAGCTACAGAGAAAGCTTCATTATTCTTGGAAGATTACAAGAGTTCTCTCTCAATCTCTCACAAAATCATAAGTTCTCACTCTCTTTTCTTGTTAGTTTTCTCTCTTGAAACCCTAAACAACAATAAAGACCTTATATAGTACATAGAGGTCAAGCTTGCTTGGAGTCCCACCCCAACACAGACCTTCTATTCTCGTTCACAAAAAACTGATTTTCCATATTTGGACTGATCTGAATATTTTGGATCGGTCCACTTAGACGCTGTTGGTGGCTCTACAATTTCCCAAATGCTCTTGGATCGATCCAGTCAGCTTCGGATTGGTCCAGGCCCAAGTTTGGATCTGTCCAAACTAGCAGTTAGAGTTTTATCCATCTCTTTGCTTCACCATTCATCAGGCTCCACATCCAAGACTACTTGCACAGGGCCTGATTGTCATTAAACAGCCTTACAAGATCGTGAAATCAATATGGAAGCTTATTAGAAAAAATAAAAAATCATGACCCACACACAACAAAAGAGGTGATAACCAAAAGCTTCACGATTTAATAGAGAACTCTCAAACAGCCTCAATAAAACCAAATGAAGCAACCAACCACACCAAAAACCTCATGTGACTGCCACAAACCGGCAACAATACAAGAAAAGGCCCAAAATAGAGGTTGAGTCTGAAAAAAAAAAACTCAAGCTGAGGGAGCCATGTGAAAACAAGTACATGGAAAAAACAAGGAATCTTTCTTAGTCCTCTGTTAAATGACTTCAGGTTTGTACATTAACATCAATGGACTATTTCGAACTAGAATCAACCATCAAATCAAGTGAAAAACTCACAAATTAAATGAATCGAAGGAATTTGTGAAATCTAGTATTTCATTCGATTATCAAGAAAACAATTCATACAAAATCGCATGTTGCTCCAAACACCTTCAAACTTAAACCAAAAAACTCCTAGAAATAAGAGGATTCAAGATCCAAAAGAAACACATATTCACTAACGATGGTCATACGACCATCTAACTCCAGACGTACTGTCACGGCCAGAATTTTCTCTTTGTCACAAATGTGCGGCACCCCAACCATCACCTAACCAAGGATAGCCTAAATACCATTTAATCCATTCTCTAAGTCTGACCCACCAACATGCCCTATAATGCACCGAGAATGATACTACTCACCAAGAGCACTGATATATCAAGCCCTGTTTGACCAGCCCACAAGCTCCTTCCTTGTGTCACCACGACACTCGTCCTGCCTATAGGGTCCCTTATATCATCGTTGCCTAAGCACACAACTAATCAGCCACCTCAACGCACACGCTATGCCATCGAAGCACATCTCAAACCACAGAGCTCATTACACTCCGCATAGCACTGGAGGCCCAACACACCAATAGCACATCCTCGAGTTGTCACGCGAGCCATTAAGCCCATTGACAACCATGGCACCTTATGAGGGCACAATGACGTTTTAGGTAAGATGACACACCGCACATTGCCTTGCCATCGAAGTGGCATCTTATGTCAGGCACCAGGACAAGGCACACCCTAGCAGAAAGCATGGTTCCAAATTTCGACAGAATTTCAAAAATCTCGCCGAAATTTTGGAAATTTTTGGAGGAGTGAAACAAAAATCATTGGGAATCTATCTTTTCCCAAATTTCATCAAAATTTCGGACAAAATTTTGATAATTATGGAAACATACCGAAATTTCGTGTCATTCATATATAAATCATGTAAAACAAGAAAGAAGAGAAGAAAAATGAAAGAGAAAGAGAAAAAAGAAAAGAAAAAGAGGAGGAAGAAGAAGAATCTGAAAAGAGGGGGAAAAAATCCTTACCAGTACTATCGCCGGTGCCGAACATCGCCATGGAACCTTTCATTATCGTCGTTTTTGTCGCCGGAGGAAAGTTGCACCCTTCTTCCCTCTCCCTCTCCCTCTTTCTCTCCCGTTACTTCACCCTTTCTTTGTTTCAGTCGTCCAGTCAACAAGTGAAAGGATTACTGATTACGTTTGCTTTAACCTTTTAGGGAAATGAATCAAAGGATCTGCTACATCCAAAACAGTATGTTCCTTCATGTCTCCCACACCACAAGCTGACACGTGATGGTTTTTTTGAACTTGGTAACTCTTTTAAGTAGGGAGTAGATGTTCATTCGAACACTTTTTTATGATTTTAACCCTATAAAGCCCGTTTTATGGTTACCTATTTTTACATATGAAAACTGGTTTTACGGTTTTAACCCTGTACAGATTACCTTTTGTGTGTAAGGACAGGGGGACATACTTTTTTGGGAGTAGCAGATTCTTTCCTTTATTATTTTTACTATAACACCCTCCTATAACTCCTTGTATTTACCAGGATACCTTTATAAAACATGTAATTTCATGTATTTAACAAGATCCCTTATAAAATGTGTAACTTTTGATCATACATATAAACATATATATCTTATTTTTTACAAAAATACATCTAATTAACCTTATCACTTCATTTTAAAAAACACATCACTTTATACAAATATCGAAATTTTCTAAAAAAAATTCAATATTTCGAAACGAAACATCGAAATTTCCCCAAAATTTTCTTAAACCTATTTAGCGAAATATTCTTCAAAATCGAAAATTTGAACCATGGCAAAAAGGCCACGGGATAGCCCACTCAACCACCAATATGCCACCACCGTCGTATAACACACGCTAGTAATGCCCACATAGGCACATAGGCAGCCTTTGGCCTAAGTCACATGAATAGTACCGCCACACCTAGGCCCTAAGCACTGTCCCTAGTGGAACCCAACCCCTCATGGAACCATAAGCAACTCCTCCAAGAAGCCAAAAGCCATCCCCAATCCTTGTTAGGGATGCCTCACAGTTTAAGCTCATGCGGGCTAGAAGCATGTCGCATGGCACACTACCTGTCGTGCCACCCATACATTGACATGCCTCCCACCCACCTCAAGGGTTTGGGTGCTTCCGAACATCCACCCCTCAAGATGTACACTAAGCTTTTCACCCATTGCCAAAAGGGAACATCAGAACCCCAAGAAAATCACATTGGCCCATTTGCGAGTTTGCCATCACGCACTATTTACGAAAATTCCATCGTGCCAATGCCCAAGGTTGTCGTGCCCATGCATGCACCAAAAGACTTATTTGTGATAGTATGGTCGCTAACTTCAGCGCTTCCATAGAGATAAACTAGTACAGTTGAAACTCTATATCAGTCATTTATAGAGTTTGATGTAGCATGCCTGTGAAAACCCTAGCTCTAATACCAAGTCAAATTTGATGTAGCATGCATGTGAAAACCAATGCAAAGGGAGACTTGAGTTAATTATTAAAAGCAATCATCATTTATAAGCAAGATTCCTATCCTCTTCAAGTGCACTTCAAGATCAAAGATGAAGACAAGTAATGGATACGATGCAATACAAAGGGGAAGATACCAAAAATTGATATAAACTAATTCCAAGGCCCTCAAATAAATTAAAATACAGGATGAGGAAGCAAATAAATCAAGAATAAAGTTTAGAAACAGACAAGTAGCCACAAAATTCAAGAATCAAAACATAAAATCATAAAAAGAAGATAAGGAGGATTTTGAACAGAAAAAGAGGAGAAAATAACCCAAAAGGGTATTTTTATAATTTTTTACAGAAAATCCAAAAATTACCAAAATGCACCTTTGACGCATCAGAAAATTCTGAAAATTTTATGGTTGTTTTTTATGTGTGGCAGGGTTCTACAGTTAAAATTTTATGAAATTCTGATAAGATTTGATGGGTCAAATCAAAGAATTTTAGAAAAAGTGAAGGTGTTTTAATGGAGGTTTCAAAGGGAGGAAGAAGAAGAAAGAAGAATATAACAGAATGAATGAAAAGAGAGTAGTATAGAAAGAAAGAAACTTAGGAAGAAACTAAGAGATAAAGAAAAATAATAGAGATATACCTTGAAGGAGAGAGGGAACTTGTGACTATACCTATGGAAGAAGACAAGAGGGGAGATATGAGTGGCATCAACCCTTGGAGAAGGAGAACATAGCTACAGTCACACATTAAGAATACCCAAATCTTCAAACAAACTTGTTTATTCTTCACTATCAAATTATGGGAGAGGGGTTGCCTTTAATAGGCTTACAAACTTAAACAATAAGAAACTTGTTAAAATTGTAAACTTCTTAAAAATCCTAAACTTGCTAGCCAAGTTTTATAAAAACATAGAACTTTTTAAAAACTTTCTTAAAATTAAAACTACTAAAACTTGAAAATTCCTAAAAAACACTATTCCCGTTTTTATTGACACCTTAGTAATTTGATCATAACTTTCCCAAATCACCTTGGATTTGCGTAATCTTAGTCTCGCAAAAAAGGTAACTGAATAACCTATTTAATGACACCAAAATAAAGCCAAAAAGTTAAGTTTTGGCTATATAAAAATTGGGTTCAAAGTGAAAAACGGGATTACAACTAAAAACTAAAAAGAAACTAAACTAACCATGACATTATTAGCTTTATTACAAAATTAACACACCCCTTGTAAAATTTGAATTGACCCTATATAGCATGTAAATTTAAATCGTGCCTTCTTATGTGGGGTTACATACATAAGTTGTATGATGTTGTCTGCATCATTATCTCGGGGTAAGGAGAAATTTGACTTCGAATTTGAAATCAACCACCATTCTTCACGGCTTGGTAATATGTTAGGAGTCTGCAACAAGAGATGGTAGATGTAGTGGAGGTCATAGAATTGATGACTTGCATGTACCTTTTGGATTAGATGGTTACTTGGACTTGAATCTTGATCTAATCTACTTTTGGGCTTTTGTTTTAACTAGAATCTTCTTGGGTTTTGGCAAAGTCTGACCTTTAGTGATGATCTGCAACATGAAAGGAGGAGAAGGTCCAAGTATGGAGTCTTTGCAAGAATTCTTTCGCCTTGATATCTTCTTTTTTCTGGATTTTGACTTTTTCTGGGCAATTGTTTGGCTTGTAGACCCAGGCTTTTAAACTGGAACTGAAGTATGAATATCAATTCTTGCTTCTTGTTTTTCTCTGATAGAAGTATGAATCTCATAGCCTGGATCAGATCAAACACTTCTTGAATTCTTTTTTGCCTTTCAATTTCTTGAAGTATGGACTGAATGATACCACATTGATCTTTAAGGATCATGTAGTGCCAATAATCAAGACAATCTCTTTCTTTACTCTTTCCAATTAGTTAAGTTATTGTCTGAATTCTTGTTCCCCTATATTTTCGATCTCGCTTTCAAATCTTTGAAAAGTCCGATGACATTGGTAGAGTTTCCAATGATGCCAAAATATAGGATCTTCACAACTCATGATGTGAATAATTAGAAAATTATCGGGATTTCAACTAGATGGAACTAACTGAGAAAACATTAAAAATTAGAGACCCGTAGGAACCCAACTAAATAGGAATTAGTTGGAACCTGGTTTTGATACCAAAATTGATGCAGTATAAGGGAAAAGATACCAAAAATTGATGTGGAATAATTATCAAGCCTCAAATACTTGAAAATAAAGTATGTGGAAGCAAAATAAATCAAGAATTGAATTTAAATTCACAAATAGTTAAGAAATTAGAAAACAAAATTTAAGAAGAAAAAAGGTTAGGATGTGAAAAAACAAAAAAAGATGAAAAAATATAAAAAAAAAGAATCTGAAAGGGTATTTTTGAAATTTTGGACAAAAATCAAAAAATTACCAAAATGTCCCTCTAATGCGTAAGAAAATTCTGAAATTTTTATGGTTGTTTTTGACGTGTTTCAAGGTTCTATAGTTAAAATTTCATAAGATTCCAATAAGATTTGATAGGTCAAATAAAAAAATTTCAGAAAAAGTAATCTTTAATGGAGGTTTCAAGAGAAGGAAGAAGAAGAAAGAATAATGACAGAAAGAATGGGAAGAGAGTAGTATAGAAAGAAAGAAAAACTTAGGAAAAAACTAAGAGATAAAGAAAAAGAATTACCTTGAAGGAGAGGGAACTTGTAGCTATACCTATGGAAGAAGAAGAGAGAGGGGAGCCATGAGTGGCATCAACCTTGGAGAAGGAGAACATAGCTACAACCACACCTTGGGAATACCCAAATCATCAAACAAACTTGTTTATTCTTCACTATCAAATTATGGGGAAAAGGTTGTCTTTAAATAGGCTTATAAACTTAAACATTAAAAAACTTGCTAATATTGAAAACCTCCTAAAAATCCTAAACTTGCTAGCCAAGTTTTCTAATAACATAAAACTTTTTAAAAACTTTTCTAAAATTAATAATACGAAAATTTAAGAATTCTTTAAAAAAAAACACTGTTCCCGTTTTTATTGATACTCCCTTAGTAATTTGGTCATAATTTTCCCAAATCACCTTAGATTTACGTAATCTTGGTCTCGTTAGAAAGGTAACTGAATAACTTATCTAATGACACCAAAATCAAACCAAAAAGTCAAGTTTTGGCCATAAAAAATTGGGTTCAAAGTGAAAAACGGGATTATCATTAAAAACCCAAAAAAACTAAACTAACCATATGACACTATTAGCCTTATTACAAAATTAACTCACCCTTTATAAAATTTGAATTGACCCCACGTAGTATGTAAATTTAAATCGTGCCTTCTTATGTGGGGGTACATACATAAGTTGCGTGATGTTGTCCGCATCAAAAACATACCACTAAACTTCTAAGAAACTTCGGAAATAAATCCTAGTTGCCAAGTAAGACATTATCTGAAAGGTTTGCTTTAGTAAATACCAAAATGTGTCAGGACCCATGGGGTAGTACAGCTGTAAGGCCAGCCCACATATGGATTGATTTCCGTGGTTGTATGGGCATCTCTCTCTCTCTCTCTAAAGTTGGATTATCCAGCTGGGCTGCATATAGGGGAGATATTGGAAGGGGATTCCCCTAGGTTGCATGTTAAGCCCATCAGACCCAGGGTTAGGCTGATCGCCTTTGCACCAAGGGGTCAACACAGGTGAAGTGTAATGTGAGGCAATATTTCATATGCAGCGGTATATTTATTTCTATTTTCCCTTACATCTGCTTAGTCAATGGTCCACCTCATGCAGTTCACATCTTGTGGATTGCACCAATTATATGTTCCAATCATTCAACACATCATTTAACAATGCAGCGTACTCTTGTTCAACCAATGGTGCTTGGTTTAATGGAGAATAGAGTCAGGAAGATGAAGAGATAAAAAAAAAAAAAAAAAAAGGCGCAGAAGATAAATAATGGTCATCCTCACAACTGACCATAGCCTCTGATTGGACTCCCACCAGGTAAAGATAAATTAATAGAGTCTACTACCACTCTAAAAGTGAGAAGTCGCACCTTTCGAACTCATTGGGGAGTTTTACCAAAAGAAGGGAAAAAATAAAAAATAAAAACTCAGTGGGGAGTTGTAAAATTTCAAATCAGAGTTTACTTGTGAGTGAGTATGTCATCGAGTATCTGCAAACCTTTACAAGAGAATCTTAATCTAATATCTACTATTGCTAAAAGAGAACGCGTAGCAGAAGTGGCCTAAGGAATTAGGAAATTAGTTTAGACACACAATAAATTCTTTTAGATGTTGTGGAACTCAACTGAACTGGTAGTCTGCCCAGTTTTTATTGACCATTGTTGAGCCTCCATAGTTGTCAGTCTAGCTAGGTTTCACTTGGGCTCATCATGGTCCACTAGGTGTACACTTTTCAGACCTATCAGCTTGTTTCCATCAAAGCAATTAATGAGATGCATTACCAATTGGATTAGCTGATAAGTTTAAGTGCACATTGTGAATTAATGGGAAACTTTCCATGTACAAATTGTAAGGTTTCTTTCCATTTTACAGAAACAAAATAATGAAATACTGATGTTTACTACTGGAGGAGCTTGTATGATAGTTGATCTAATTCCTCGTATCCTGTTGTGATCTTTGATTCTAAATGTGGTATTTATTGCTGTCTTAATTGTTTAATGAAACTATTTTATTCGTTAATTCAACATATTGTGGAGCTAAAGTGATTTTGTTTATTTATTGTCTTTCTGATTTTGCTTGCAGGTATGTGAGAACCATCCACAGGGTGTTGTTTTGGTCAAATTTAAAGATAGAAAGGATGCTCAGAAGTGCATAGAATTGATGAATGGAAGATGGTAATTGGTCTCACCTTTTACCCATGAGCATATATATGTTTACAAAATTGCAGATCATGAAGCAATGATTCATTGGTGTTGGGATCACATGACAAATCATGTTTGTTGCGGTGACCAACATCATTGGTTCTCTTTTGTTGCTGAGTACCCTTGTACACTATCTTAAACCAGAACAAGAACTTCTATAATCTGGAATGTACAGTTATTTGGATCGTGGCATGCATGAATTGCTTGCACACAAAGGTATTGGATAAATCCTGGGAACAAACTTCCTTTGCTACCTTAAAATCAGTGCAGGACTTTCCTATTGGTTATCCTGTGTTTTATTGGTCATCTCGGATTCTATTACACAGCACTTGCAAATATACAGACATATGGGAAAGATCTACAATTAATGACTTTTTCCTTGAACTTGATACGTAACCTCTTGCAGGTCATACATTGACCTTTTTTTTCTTTTTCATCGGTAAAGTAATGAAGTTTATTGATGAACAAAAGACAGCCTCAAGGAACTTAGCTGAATGCCAAAGAATCCCAATTGAACATTCACCTAATACATAAACACCTACTTATTGTTAATCGCTTAAAAATATGCTTGTATATACATATGTGTATGTGGAATGCGTGCATACAGAAGCATTCTTAAGGAAAATAGACGCAATAATGTACATTTGTATGGATTTTGATAGAATATGAGTATCTATGTGAACAGTTTCATGGCCAACTTCATATGAAGCTGAACCTCTGAAAAGTTTGTTAGGAAAACTGTAAATTTTCTAAGAAGTGTTTGTTGTTTAAAAAAAATGTGTTATTGTCTACATTATGGTTGATATCAGCACACTAGGTAGAACTTTTGATAGTGGCCTTTATGATGCCCAAGATTGGCTATGCCTGAAGTTGGTCCAATTGGATGATTTTATTAACCACCAAAAGAATTGGACCTTCATTGGATCGCTAAAAATGATTTTTTTTTTGGCAAAGTCCTATTAACTGGATGGTTCTAATCATCTGATCAAGTTGATATTTTGTGTAGTCTCTTATATGGGTTATATTGACTAAAAAGTCAGGGTGAAAAGGACATGCACTGTGGCTAATTTCTCTGTGGATTAACCTTTGTTCTGTTAATCTTTATATCTGGTTTTTCTTTCACATTGTGGTTGCTGTTTCTTAGGTTCGGTGGTAGACAAATTCATGCTAGCGAAGATGATGGTTCTGTCAACCATGCTTTGGTCCGGGACCTAGATGATGATGCTGCTCGACTGGAGCAATTTGGTTCCGAACTCGAAGCTGATTAATTGAGTTCTAGCTTCAGATTATGTTGATGAATTTCTGTTTCCAACTAAATCCTTCGTTGTAATATCTCATGATATATAAAACCTCCATATAATGCTTTTTGTTACTAGATATATCAATGTTACTTTAAATATTATGGTGATATAGACAAGAGATGGCCATCTATTAACAAATTGACCCATTTGGTATTGTCAAGAAAACAAAAGAGAACGTTGGAAAGTTGTATAATTAGCTTAAGAAAATGGCTTTTGAGTGTGTTTGGCCCGAAAGATTTGACCTCTAGATGTGAGCTTTTCTTGTGGGCTCGAAACTATCCATTTTTACCACTATTTTTCTAGACACATTGGTCAACTCTGAGAATCGGCTTATGTGTGACGGTCAGATTCGAGAATGGATTTGTGACTCAGTTGTTCCAAAATTTTGTGAGAATGTTAGTCGATATATGAAAACTACAACCAGTCTAGGAAACTCCGTAGGTAATACGAGTTGTGTTATGTCTAAATTAATTTCAAATTATGAATGGTACCTTTAGAGATGAATTGGAAATGCTTTATGGAAAGATCAAAGGATCAAAGTTACTCCTCAAGCTATGTTTTCTAATCATAAAATTTTCCATTTTGAAAAGAAAGTGAAGGCTACTCCTCAAGTTATGTTCTATGATCAAGTTCGAACACATTGGGAAGAAAGTCTAGGCATTTTGGTGTTATGATCAATTAAAACAAGGCAGATTTGCAATTTATTTTCAGATTTTGAGGCAGCAGATACACAACACTGTCGTATGATTTTTGTGATTTTTGTCCGTTTGTTTTTGTCCATTTTCGTTATCTTGGTTCAATTATGCACAAAGAGGGAGATACTGTAGATGATGTTGCTCATAGAATTAGAATGAGATGGTTGAGGTGGAGAGGTGCTTCTGGAGTGTTGTGTGATAAACGAATACCACTAAAATTAAAGGGAAAATTCTATAAGACAGCTATAAGACCAGTTATGCTTTATGGAGCAGAATGTTGGGCAGTCAACAAATAACAAGTACATAAAATGAGTGGCTGAAATGAGGATGTTGAGATGGATGAATGGCAAGACTAGAAAGGATAAAATTAGGAATGAATTCATTGAGATGGATGAGTGGCAAGACTAGAAAGGATAAAATTAGGAATGAATTCATTTGTGGGAGTTTAGGGGTAATGCCAATAGACAATAAAATGAGGGAAAATCGATTGAAATGGTTTGGGCATGTGCAACGAAAACAAATGACTGCACCAACGAGGTAGAGTGAGACAATATAAGTTGAAGGTGCTAGAAGGACTAGAGGATGGCCAAAATTGACCTGGGTGGAGGTAGTAAAGAGGTACATGGCAGCTTGTAATTTAACAGCAGATAAGGCCCAAAATAGAGCATAATGGCGGAACAGGATTCGTGTAGCCGACCCCAGATAGTTGGGATAAGGCTGTTTGTTGTTCATTGTTTTTGCTTTCGTCTGTTTTATTTTATTTTATCGGTCATTACTGGTCCAATGCTGGAATAAACGAGGGTTATGTTCCCCAGGATTTGGTATGACCCCTTACTGAACTGCCCTGTGTTAGGGACGGACACATCAGAGCCAAAAAGTGAAAAGCATCCCCAGAAAGGACCCCAGATTTGGTAGGACTAACTAAAGTCACCCCAAGATAGGACTGACACATCAGCACCGAAAAGTGACTTACACTTTTTGGGCAGAAAAGATTATATACGGAAATCTGTTTTTTCCTGATGTATTAGGATGGCATTAGGGGGTGGACACAGCAGTGCTCGAAAGTGATAAGCACCCCCCAAAAAGTAAAAGTCACTTTTAGGTACTAATACTCAGCCCCCTGATGTCATCCTAATACATCAGGAAAAGCATATTTCCGTACCTAATCCCAGCCATTTTTGGGGGATGCTTTGCACTTTTTTCGATGCTGTGTCAGCCCCTGTGTCAGTCCTATCTTAAGGTGACTTTAGTTAGTCCTACCAAATCCACAGGACCTAAAAAATGAAATCACTTTTTCGGTATGGATGTGTCCAGCCCTAATGCTAGGTAGACCTTGGTCGTTCAGAAAGAATCATACCAAATCCGAGCCAGGGTTATGTCAAGCATCAAACCAAACTATCTAGAGTGGAGCAATTATGATCTCCAGATTTTTGAAGTTTAGTTAACGTTCAGAAGATTTCGATGGTCAACACGCAACCAAAAAAATCAACAAACTGAACTGCACATTTTCAGTTTTGTTCATTTTTTTGCCACATGTCAACCATGAAATCTTCTGAATGATATCTGAACTTTAAAAATCTGGAGAGGATCACGGGGGATCTAGAGTGGGATGGCATGTAAGGATTTGTGAAATAAACATATATATGAAAAGGAGTGAATAATCACTAATAATTTGCTGTTTGGAACTGATGAAATGGGAAACTATAGAACCGTATTAATTGTTCTATATTATATATAGTTTTAGAGTAAAATAAGTTGCTACGGTGGAGGCGTAAAATAAAAAAAAACAGAACCCTGTCAGAACTATCCAGAACCTCTTATTCTTCTTGTGTTGTTGCAGGGGTGCACTGTATCTGTATGTGGCCGGTGTGGATATAGTACACATGGGCGGATACGTAGTGTCAAAAAAGTGAAGAAACAAATTTTTTTTTTTTTTTTTCGCAGAGGGGCAGCAGTTTGGCTTGACGAATTTCAGCCCAAACTGGGCATGTTCACTTATGCATTATATAAATGGATGTTCTATTTCCACCACAGTTTTTTCTAAGTCCACTTCATTTAAAACCTCATATTTTCCTTTCCCAAAATACCCCATTGTACAAAATTTGCATTAACCTTTTGAAAAGAAAAACAAAACAAAAGAAAACAGATTTCTAAGTCCACCTCACTCTCTCCCTCCAAAACAAACATTACGCTCCCTCCCTTCCATATCTTTCTCTCCCAACACACCTCACTTCTCTATGTTTATTCCCAAATCCTTCCTCCTAACACCTTATTTTGAAAGTTAGGCATTTACAAGAGGGAATGAAGTAATGGAGTACAATGGAAGTGAACTGGAATGAGAAGGAAGCAGGCAGACACATGAAATATCTTTTTTTTTTTTTTTTTTTTTTGAGTTTTCGTTCCATTTTCGGAGATACCAGGCTGAGCAACCAATGGTGTGCTCCGTCAAGCTAACCGAGCATAGCAGAGACTGCTAAGCTAGCCCAACTGAGCACCCTATGTGGTGCTTGGCCAGCCTAACCAAACACACCTTTGTTTGCTCGGTTAGGTTGGCCGAGCACTATATAGGGTGCTCGGTTAGCCTGGCCGAGTAGACCCTGCTATGCTTGGTCTGCTCTCTCCGAACATAACAAAAAATGAAAAAAAAAATTATTCAATTTTTTTTAAAGATTTGTTTTGTCTATTAATATACAAATACAAATATTGTGATTACAACCCACTCAATGTAGCTAGATTTGCGATCAAATGGTCGTGGATTACAGTTATGAGTTCATCACATATGAGATAAAAATCAGTCATCAGTATACTCTAAAAATCAATCCATAGTAAGTGGATCAATTGACCGTTGTGGTCTTTCTCTCTTTTGTAGATATTCACTAGTCGGACAAACTTAATTAAGTGGACAACAAATGTTGTAAAGAAGAATGGTTTTGTGATTTCCATTTTGAGCTTAGATTCAGGTGATGCTATAAGAAAAGCCAGTCTGACCCTCGAATGTGAGAGGAGTAGATTGTACAGAGAAGACAAGAGGTCTAAAAACATTGGTGTGTGTGCCAATGTTAGGGGGATGGGTACAAAAAAATGTGAATGTCCATTTCAATTAAAAGGCAGGAAGTTGCCCATAGATGATGACTGGATGTTAGAAGTTGTATGCGACGTGCATAATCACGGGGCTACAGATTATCTTGAGGGTCACTCCTATATTAATAGATTATCCGAAGATGAGTACTCGTTATTCAAGGACATGTACAAGAGTAACGTAAGACTAAAAGATATTTTGGTCACTATGAAGAAAAAAGATCCCCTCAATACAACTACAATGAAGGCAGTCTACAATGCATGGCACAAATATAAGCTGGAAGAAAATGGTGGGAGATCCTAAATGCAATAATTATTGGCACTGTTGGCTGAGCATTGGTACATTGAGTGGCACCGTACAAGTAAGGATAGTGAGGTTGTCACCAACTTATTTTGGGCACACCCAACCATATTAGATATATTACATGCATTCCCACATGTATTGCTCATGGATTGTACGTATAAAACCAACATATATCGTATGCCCCTCCTAAAAATCATTGGGATGACATCTACTAGCATGACCTTTTACGTAACATTTATGTTTCTACAACATGAGAGGGAAGACAACTTCAATTGATCCCTGGATGTCTTACGTGGTATTATGGATGATAATGTTTTGCCCCATGTCATTGTGACAAATATGGACTTAGCCCTAATGAATACTATCTCACGAGTGGTTCCCACTGCCACACATATGTTGTCTAGGTGACACATCAATAAGAATGTACTTGCAAAGTGTACAAAATTATTTTCAACAAAGGAGGGGTGGGATTTCTTCATAACCTGTTGGAATCTAGTGGTTCTATCACCAACAGAAAAGGATTACGACAACCACTTAACACAATTAGAGAAGCAGTTCAGTCTGTATCTAGACGCACTTGACTATGTGCAGAGTTTGTTGGTTACCTACAGGGATAGGTTTGTTGCAAACTGGACAGACCGAGTTATGCATCTAGGGGCCATAACAACGAATAGGTAAGGTTATTTTTTGTTTTTTCTTCTACTTAGAATTGTTCCTCATTGGTTGGTATCTAACTAGTTGTTCCTTATGCTTCTTGTAAGGTTGAGAGTATCCATGCTAGGTTAAAGAAGTAATTAGGATCTAGTCAAGGAAATTTTGAGTCCTCCTAGTCGAACGTAAATAACATGCTCTTGTTACAGCATATATCAATCAAAGCATCGTTCAAGAAATCGAAGATGGTTGTCCAATACAGTTTCAGGCCGTCCATGTTCAGGGAGTTTTGTGGGAACATCTCTATCACTGCACTTGAGAAGATACTTGATGAGACAAAGTGGGTTGGTTTTATTAGGATTGACCCCATTGTATGTGGATATCAGCTTAGATGCACCCACGGCCTGCCATGCGCTCACAAAATTGCTAACTATACTAAGCAGAGGCGTCTGATTCCACTTCATTCTTTGCATATTCATTGGCACAAGCTTGACATACAACCCACCTCAAACCAGAACCATGTAAATGAGGATGATATTCATATCAATGAATTTGAGTTGTTAAAGCAGGCCTACACACAAGCTGGCAAGTCAGACAAGGCCCAACTACTTAGGTAATTGAGGGAATTGGTAAATCCAGGGAGGACACATGTAAAGGAACTAGAGATCAAATCCAAAATGTGAGCTAGGCCACCTGGAAAGATGGATAAATCTACCCGACATGAGCCAACCGCATTTGAAAGAGTACCATCGATGCAAGATAGCTACTCCCCATCTATCATAGGTCTAATGGATGCTAACCCTCTACATTCAATGAGACCAACCTGACAGAAGAGAGCAAAAGAAAAGGTAATTAATAGGTTTGTTACTGTGTAAGTGAAGTTTATTTGTCATATCGTTGATGCTAATGCATTATCCCTTTTATCACAGACCATTCGTCAGACGACAGTTCGATTCTCGTCATATGATACTTACATTGGACACTTTTCATATGGCATATGTCCATTTATTTAACATATTGTAAACGTACAAGTCGATGAAAATTATGGGTTTCGGGCGATTGCTGCCTTATTGGGCTTGGGAGATGATGGTTGGTCAGAAGTCTGAAATGACTTGTTACAAGAACTAGATAGTCACACACAATATTATGAGCCAATTTTTTGTAGATTTGTAACACTGAATGACATTAGGCATTCTATTGTGCACTTCATAGAAGGTGCATCATATGAGTATTGGATGACCATGCCAAAATGTGGCCACCTGATAGCCTCCTATTACCTTGTTGTTCTATACCTTTTGAGTGTGCGACAGTGTCTAATGTTTCCACTACTCCAATCCGATCCTATACCCTCTACCACCTAGAAGGAACTTGCTATTGGCTTCATGAACAACAACCACTTCGTACAAGTAAATATAAGTTGTAATGTGCTAGTACAGTCAATCATTTTTTGCGTTTAACTTCACTCTTTGTTATGTCTATAGGTTTTTCTCCTACTAGGTCATCCTATCCCTCCTATCGTGACATATTGGTAAAGATACCGGACTAATAATGCATTGGGATGGGCACTACATTCGTACGAACCACAAATTGAAGAATTCCGATGTGTGGTTAGCGAAGATATAGCGGCACAAGAGACATTGGATTCGACTAATGACTGACTAAGCCAGAACATAGCTTAAATGTATCCCGCACAATACATTGATTGTGAAATTTTGTATTGACAACTTGTATATATAATCGATAGTTATTAAAACCTTTTGTATCCACACATTCCTTTGGTAATTAATATTAATATTATTTCATTTTTTATATTTCAATTGCGATCTTTTATTTTTTAGGGGTCTCATTCCCACACAGTTGTTTTATTTTTATTTTTTCATTGAGCGATTGCGATATTTTAGTGCGTGATTTTAAATTATAAAAATGTAATTATAATAACAAGTAAAGAAGAAATGCGAAGACACAAAAATTGTGATTTATATAAATAGGGTCATTCCCAAACAAAATAGTATAATGTATTTGGGGCCTCATTCTCTATAAAGTATATATACAACTCATCAAAAAAAAAGAAAAAAACTAAGTCTCTATCTCTATGGTCCGCCTCCTCTGCCGTCTGTACTCTCACGTAGATGTCATCGTCTCAACAAACTCACTAGCATGACAAGTCAGGATATCCCATACCCGTGTAACCGTATCCAACATATGTGTGCACCCACGTGTCGAACCCTGGATAATCGATCTCAGTAAATCTTTTGCCCACTCAATATGTTAAAATAAGTAAGATAAATATAAGTTGCAATAACAAAAAGTAACTAAAATGAGAAATACGAGTGTTGAAATGATATACCTGGTTTGCTGAATCTAACTCTTAATTGTGGTGCTCCCTGCGATCTGTCGTCTGGATGTTGTATGTATTGATGTGATACGTATGTATATCAGTCCATGTAGTCAGGCACACAATCGCTAAGAAAAGGTGACAACACAGACCGATGATCATCCAAGAGTACGTGGCTCTGCCACACCACTCACACCTCATAAAAAACATGAGTAAGGATGATAGGACGCTGCACTAGCACTAAGTACTAGCACTCCCGAGCCTAGTAGGGCAGGTGGAATGATCTACCGTCTCCCAAACTGCCTCAGTACCCGCATCGGATGGTAGGGCTCTGTGACGTCAAGGCATTTAAGCATGCCATAGTAGAACCTAACCTCAGGAAGTGGGTGATACTATCTATCATCGTCGTACGGTGTCCATGTGACTTATACAAGTTAGAATATACATAAGACATATAAAAGATAATTATGGGAAAATGATGATAGTACTGAACTATACTACATTATATAATAATAAACATAATACCTGGTGGGGGCCTAACGCATTAATGGACTCCTGGAGTGTCATCCCGTTGTCCATAAGACAACCTGTCTCCCTGTGCGGAAAATAGTGGTAGATGCGTGGCTGGTTGGGAAGATAACGTATGTTTCAGTGTGGAACAACAAGGGAAAAGTGTTCGTATATCCACCCCTCCATCAGCATAAGGCAGCCAACGATCTACCATACATCTCACCTACTAGCAACCCCTAAATGCCGATATAAATGTGCTAGAGCAATGGCTCCCTACGTGTAGGTCTGGACTCTATCAAGATTCTCTAGGCATTGAAGATAACTGACGTGCACCGGAGTCCTTGTTTTGTCCGCAAACAGTGTGCACCTGATCAAATAAAGCAAATATGCCATGGCGGAGCATCTAGTCACTTCATTGCCACAGGCATCACCCACCATCCCCTGAAATCTGCTCCATAGCCACTCCAACCTGATGGACCAACCACATGTAGATTCAAGCTTTTGTGCAGCCTCCGCCTCTGTCACTCTAAGTGTACAGGCAACCAATTTTCGTACCTCATGTGTCTGTATATTAGAGGAGACACTGTTCCCAACCATGGGAATAAAAAGTAGTGCACTCACATCATCGAGTGTGATAGTCATTTCCCTGAATGACATATGGAAAGTATTCGTCCCGTGTACCATCTCTCAACGAATGTAGATATAACACGGCTCATTACCCGATAGGAATTGTCAACCAGTGGGAATAGGCCGGAGTGCTGGATATAGTCCCGCCATATCCTAGTCTCCAAATCTAGAGGGTCGAATTCCCACTCCACCAGTTTTGATCCATGGCTGATACACTTCAGCAAGCCACACTCCTGCAATTGAAATAAATACTATTAGTATACCTGGTATTAATAAGTAAAATTTTTAAATCTTAAAAGCATTACATTATGCCACCATATAGATGCAGCCACGTGTGTGGCATAGTTAGTGAGGAACGTCGGGTCCATAGGCGCTCCAAGGACTATAGCATTCTCACGCATCTCTCCAACATCCTCAGACGTCTCGGCAGCAGGCTCTGACGCCTCTCTAACATACTCCTTGGTCACAAGCTTTGGTGTCTCTCTAACATACTCCTCAACCGCAGAACGAGCGAGCCGCTAGTCGATGCCGCATAGGAGTCTCTAACCGGACCGAACGTTTCTATGACCTGACGCTGTCGAACAGATGCAGTGG
>JAOXJP010227805.1:0-11236 GCA_025762735.1 Platanus orientalis | reverse complement strand
TTAATCCTTGAATTGGTTCTTTTAAACCTAGGCTCTTGTTTAACATATTAATCCTATAAGGACTAACATTATTTTCAGCTTAGACAACCATTCAATCTATCATGCCAACAGCTTGCTTTATTTTGTTATTACATAGCACATAGTTCCAATATGTTGATCTTATACAAATAAATGACATTGTTGTGTACTAAGCTCACATGATCTTCTGGGTTACGTGAAAATCAATAAACAAGGTATGCTCTTAACCTTTGATTTGTTTCAATTCATCAGATAACTTGTCTAACTATAAACCATGTTATGTGTAGGAGATATCTAAAAGGCTTGGCTATAGAGTGGTAATGCAACTAGGATGTGAGTAGGTAAAATTCATATTTAGGATCCTCAATTTGTGTTGAGTAATATAGTGTATGTTGATCAAGGGATTTTATAATAATTTTTGGAATTCTTTAGCTTATGAAATATGGAATAACATGATGGTTTATTTATTTTTATTATATATGTAATGGATGTAAATGGTGGATGGATACGGAGCTGTCGGGTGGACAGTGATGATGTTGTGGATGTATGAACATATTTGGAGTGTTTTTTGGATATACAGACTATCAAGTTATTGAAGAAGTGACATGAGGATCAGTATTCATCCCCAGGGGGTCTATATTACAGCCGTTATGCTGTCGAAATTTTGATAGAAATGACATGTGGATTCCCTGCCTAATCTCAATAAAATGAGATAAAAGGCAATTGATGAGATGAATAGTTGATAAATCAAGTTGACTATTAGACTGTAATGGGTTTAGAGTAGGTAACCGTGAAAGCGGATGAGGTAGGGTGCCTAACACCTTTCCCAACTCATAAACGAACAACTTACCTTAGAATCTTTGGGAGTTGACCAGTTTAACTGTGGAGTCAGACAGTTCAAACATTTTTCAAAACTTAAACTTGCTTTGTTTTCAAAACTGATGTCCAGTCACATCATTAAAAAGGATGGTGGCGACTCCAAGTCACGTGGGGATATTTCCTACGACAGTTAAGTCTCTTTTCAAAAGGGATTTACCCGTCGTGCGAAAATCGAGGCCCACAGTGTGCTCTGCATTCGCATAAGTGGCACTTCTGTTCACTTGTCTTTGCCCTTAGAGCTTCACCTTGGACCTTACCAGAGCACCTTTAGGGTTCCACTTGACCTGTTTTTGTTACTACCTTCACACCCAACAACACTCTCCAGAATTAAGTGTCTTAGGATTTGACTCCTCCTTTTTAAGTTGTGTTTTTAATCAGATCTTAGAGGTGCTAGGTCCCTCTGTGGGTGTTATATATACTCTCAGTCGGATGGATAATTCTTTCTAGTCGACCGAGTCTGTTATGGCTCTTGATGAGAACTTTGTCTGAGTTGATTCTCCTGATTCGGCTCAAACTTCGTTACCTGCTAGGTCGGGTCTTTTTGTCGGCATGCTATATGCTGCTGAGCACATTCTTTCTACTTTGTCGAGGTCTCGAAGAGGATTTGCGTCATGTCTATCAAATCCCTGAGTCAATCACTCTATGGGTTCCCGCCTTCAATGAGTGAGCTTCTTCTTGCCTCTTGAATGAGCTTTCTAGTTTTGAATAGGCCTTGGAAGCCGGTTTACGATTCCTGATTCCTTTGTTCGTTTGTTAACTCCTCTCCCATCTTCACCTAGCTCTGGGCCAAGTCATGCCAAATTCATAGAGGATTCTAATCACTTGTATGGTGTTGTGGCCCGCGTACAGTACCAGTCGGGATCACTTTACCATATCGGAGTTCCTTTATTGCTATAAGGTAGTTGAGATGCACTTAAGATGGTGGTATTTCATGGCTTGGGTGCCTAAGCGAACACTAATTACAAGTCTTCCAACGTCGAATAGAGGTTAGAAAAAGTTCTTTCTTTTGCGTCTGGGGATGGGTTAGAATCCTTCTCGTGGGAGCCGCCTCTTGACCGAATCCAGATAGTCCCCAAGATATGGGGAAAGCCGCATAAAAAAGGTGATTCTCGGTTATATTAGTCTTACTCATTTTTTGTTCGGTCAGTCTGATCTTCCTCATTTTTGTAGCATTGACCGAGCATCCATTGTCCGAGGCCTAGCCCACGAGGCTAGTCGGTGCCTTTGTGCTCCCAATTCGGGATTACTCCTTGTTAGTGAATCCCGAATCCCTTTCTACTTGTTTGGCCCAAAGATTCCTTCGTCAGGGCCTTCAGTTTCTCAAGTCGGTCAGACGTTCGAGTCGGCGGTATTGCCTTCAGGCACGTTGGTCAATCGGGCATCCTATTCATCCCCTCTTCCAGTCACTCATTCAAGTCATTGACTTTTTTTAAAGCCTTTACTCCTTTTATGTAGATATGTTGGTCATCCCGTCAAAGTCTTCCCTAGCGAGAGTCACCTCTAAGCCAACCCCTGGAAGTTCTCGCAAAAGACTCAAATTTTCCCATAACCGTTCTACTGAGAAGGGCATGTCTAGCTCAACTCCTCAGGCAGGCGCTCTTATGGTCGGACTACCTCTTCCTTCCGTTGTTGACCTAAAAGCAGATTTAGAGATGGCTCCAAAGTTCGATGAATGTGTTAAAGACCTACCGCATCACATCCCGGGGGGTCGGGTAGGGGGAAGGAGAAGCTTCAGCCTTCTCTTCTGGCCAATGAGGAAGAGGCCGTTACTCACCTTCGGTCGATTATCTCCGACTAGGACTTGAGGAGCCTTTGGCCCAACAACACGAACATTCTGGCAGGAACACCTTCTTCGATCTTGGGAAGGTAAAGTGTTTCTTTTTTTAGGAGTTTGGTTACTTTATCTTATAACCTATTGTTGAGCCTCCTTGCCACATATATTGACCAAAATAGTGGTCCTCGTGAATCGCTAGCTCGCCATTGACAATTACATCGGCGACCTCAGGAAGAAGTTGGCTGAGGTTGAATTTGAATAGTCAGCTTTGAGGGATTATCTGGCTATTACTGAGGAAAATCTTAAGGGAAACGAGACTACCTTGGAGTAGGTTCGGGATCAACTCGAAGGGGAGAAGGCTGGTGCAGCAGTCCTAAAGGCGTCTCTGGACGAGCTAAGGTCTCAGTAGGAGGTGGATAAGGAAAGGGCTACCAATGAGGTGGTTGCGGCGTACATGGAGTTTGAGGCCTTTAATGACGAGACTATGGAATTTTACATTAGTGGTTTCTAAACCCTCTGTCATCAGGCTTTGAGGACTTACCTTGTTCTCAACCTCTCCATGTTCAAGGTCGACACTAAGTCGACATCTGCTATGCTCGAGCCAAGCAAGGAAGCTGACGCAAAGCAAGATAAGGATTATGTGGCCTCTTAGAGTTGTCTCTTCTTCTTTTTTGCCAGGACCGAGTGTCCTTTATTTCATCTTTTTGTACCTTTGACAATTATTAAATAAAATTTTCTTTTGTTCATTTTTGGTATGATGTCATTTAGTAAACCGCTTATTCCATTAAGTAATTAGCTTATTGACCGCCTTAGTAGGATGCTCGCTATGCAGACCGAGGGCTTCATCTCTCATAAACTGTTGTAATAAACTAAGGGTCATTTTATTGGACTTAGTCCACTCTTCTGACAACACTTGGGATCTTAATTGTAGCTCGTTGTAGTAAACCGAGGGCTATTTTACTGGACTTAGTCCATTTTCTCGACTCCACTTGGGACATTAATTGTATACTGTTGTAGTAGACCAATGGTCGTTTTACTAGACTTAGTCCATTTTTTTGACTCCACTCGGGACATTAATTGTAGACCTTTGTAGTAGACCGATGATCATTTTACTGGACTTAGTCCATTTTTTGACTCCACTTGAGACATTAATTGTAGATCGTTGTAGTAGACCAAGGGTCATTTTACTGGACTTAGTCCATTTTTTTGACTCCACTTGGGACGTTAATTGTAGACTGTTGTAGTAGACCGAGGGTCATTTTACTGGACTTAGTCCATTTTTCTAACTCTGCTCGAGAAATTAGTCGTAAATTGTTGTAGTAGACCGATGGTCATTTTACTGGACTTAGTCAATTTTTTCAACTCCACTCGGGACGTTAATTGTAGACCATTGTAGTAGACCAAGGGTCGTTTTATTGGACAGTCCATTTTTTTGACTCCACTCGGGATGTTAATTGTAGACAGTTATAGTAGATCGATAGTCGTTTTACTGGACTTAGTCCATTTTTTCGACTCTACTTGAAAAATTAGTTGTAAACCATTGTAGTAGACCGAAGGTCATTTTACTGGACTCAGTATATTTTTTTACTCCACTCAGGAAATTAGTTATAGATCGTTATAGTAGACCGAGGGTCATTTTACTGAACTTAGTCTATTTTTCCGACTCCACTTGGGGAGTTAATTGTAGATCGTTGTAGTAGACCGAGGGTTGTTTTATTGGACTTAGTCTATTTTTCTGACTCCGTTTAAGACATTAGTTGTAGATCACTGTGGCGCATACAAGACCGTAGACAAATTCCAATCATGAATAAAAAATTACATTATTGATAATACATTTTTAAGTGTTCAATGTTCCATAGTCGAGGTAAGGGCTTTCCATCCATGGATTCCAGGTAGTAAGTGTCTTTCCGTGTGACCCGGATGACTCTGTAAGGTCCCTCCCAATTGGGTCCTAACTTGCCGTTTTCAGGGACTTGTGTTGCTTTGCTCACCTTCCGGAGAACAAGCTCCCCATTCTGAAAACCCCTCGGGCATACATGGGCATTGTGGTAACTCATCATTCTCTATTGGTAAACGGCCATTTGGAGGTAGGCTTCATTTCTCTTCTCTTCCATCAAGTCCATGTTCAAATGTAGCTCTCCCTCTGCACACTCGGCCTACGGTTTCTGAATCCTTAGACTCGCCATCCCGATTTCTACATGACTTATTGCATAATAGCCGAAGGCTAAGGCATATAGAGTCTCTCTTGTGGGACTTTTTGGGTTAATCCTATAAGCCTAGAAGACCCACAATAGCTCCTCAACCCACTATCCTTTTGATGTCTGCAACTTGGTCTTGATTATCTTCGGTATGGTCCTGTTAGTGACTTCTACCTGACCATTGGCTTGAGGATGAGCTGGGGAGGAAAGGGGTTCTTGGTCCCCAACTGAGAGCAAAACTCACATAAATGCTTATTGTCGAACTACTTCCATTGTCTGTAATGATAAGCTATGGTATTCTGAATCGGCATATGATGGACTTCCAGACGAAGTCGCGTATGTTGTGCTTAGTTATTGTTGTCAGCGCCTCAACCTTGACCCATTTTGTAAAATAGTTCACAACCACCACCAGAAATTTCTTTTGTCTTGTCGCTTGGGGAAGAGGCCCCACAATGTCTATGCCCAACTGAGCAAAGGGCCATGGCCCCATGATGGACGTGAGCTCTTTTGCGGGCCATTTAGGGATATTGGCAAATCTTTGACAACTATCGCACCTTCGAACAAAACTTGCCTAGTCAGTCTACATTATCGGCCAATAATTTCCCACTCTGACAAGCTTGTGGACGAGCGTTTGACTTCCAAAATGATTTCTACATATCCCTTCATGGACCTCCCTTATGACGTATTCGGCCTCAGCTGGTGACAGACATCTCAGATACGGAATGGCGAAGCTCCGTTTATACAGAATGTCACTAATCAGGGTGTAATGGGTGGCTCAGAGTTTGAGTTTTCAGACTTCTACCCGGTCCGATGGTAGACTCCCTGTTCTGAGAAATTGTGTAATGGGGGACCTCTAGTCATCTTTAGACTCATTCATATAGATTGGGATGCTCGGCTCATCCTCCATGCTGGGTTGAATAGGGTGGCTTACGGGCAACCAATTCCTTACATTATACTTATCATCCAAGGCTAGTCGTGCCAGTCAATCTACCTGCACGTTCTGACTTCGGGGTATGTGTCAGACACTGACATCCTCAAAGTGGGACATAAGCTCGGTGACCCTAATCAGGTATTTTTTTCATTCTGTCCTTTTTTACCTCGTATTCACTAGTTACTTGTTCCTCAATGAGCTTGGAATCGGTGTAAGCAGCCACACGTACAACCCCTACTTCTTTCGTCAGACTTAATCCAGCTATCAACACCTCATATTCTGCTTAGTTATTCGTCGCGTTGAATCCTAGCCGGATTACATATTCAATCTCTAATCCCTTGGGTGTGGTCAGTAGGAGTCCTGCACCACTGGATGAAGTAGTAGACTACCCATCCACATGTAGGGTCCATTCGATTTCAGAGTTACCATCTTAGCTGGAGTTAGCTCTGCTAGGAAATTTGCTAAGACCTATCCCTTGATAGCAGTCCTCGGTTGGTAGCTGACATCATACTAGCCCAATTCTATTGCCTATTTTACCATCCTGTCCGACACCTCTGGCTTCTACAGCACTGCTCTTAGAGGTTGGTTTGTTAGTACAATAATTGGATGGGCTTGGAAATATGGTCTAAGCCTCCTTATTGTAACCACAAGTGCAAGTGCTAGTTTCTTTAGAGCTGAATATATGAGTTCCGCTCCATGGAGGGCTCTACTGACATAGTACACATGAATTTGATTATGCTCATCCCTGACTAGAACCAAGCTCACGGTCACCTCGGACATTACCAGATACAGGTATAGGTCTTCTCCTTTTGTCGTTCGACCGAGAGTTGGTAAACATGCTAAGTGCTGCTTGAGATCTTGAAATGATCGTTCAGATTCCTCGGTCCATTCGAACCCCTTCTTTAAGAGCCGAAAGAAAGGAAAGCATTTGTCCCTCAGCCTCGAAATGAAACAGCTAAGAGTTGCAACTCTTCCCGCCAGTCATTGTATATCTTTCGTGGTTTATGGCGACTTCATGCTTAGGATCGCCTCAACTTTCTCAAGGTTGGCCTCAATTCCTCTGTGAGAGACCATGAATCCTAAGAACTTCCCTGCCGACACTCCCAAGGCGTACTTTGTCGAGTTGAGTGCAAAGTGTTTCTTCCAAATAA
Source organism: Platanus orientalis (assembly GCA_025762735.1). Taxonomy (NCBI): domain Eukaryota; kingdom Viridiplantae; phylum Streptophyta; class Magnoliopsida; order Proteales; family Platanaceae; genus Platanus; species Platanus orientalis. The sequence continues at coordinate 4,285 of JAOXJP010227805.1, read as the reverse complement.
TCGATGTGCTTCCCAGCTTCCATGCTTTTTACTAGCATGTCATCACACAAACTTTGACATTTCTCCCAATCTAGGCTTTGAACACTTTACTCACTAATATTTGGTAAGTCGCCCCTGCGTTTTTTAAGCAGAATGACATGACTTCGTAACAATATGTGCCTCGATCGGTGATAAATGATGTTTTTTTCTTGGTCCCCCTCTTCCATCTGTATTTGGTTGTAACTAGAGAATGTGTCCAAGAAGCTAAGCAAAGCATGCTTGGAGGTAGAGTCGACCAATGCATCTATCCTCGGTAATGGGAAACTGTCATTTGAACAAGTTTTGTTGAGGTCAACGAAGTCTACGCACATTCTCCACTTTCCGTTGCTCTTCTTGACTAAGACCACATTGGCAATCCAGTTGGGATAAGCAACCTCTCGTATGAACCTTGCCTTTAAAAGTTTATCCACTTCCTCAGCTATAGCTTGATTTCTGTCAGCAGCGAATGTCCTCTTCTTTTGTCTGATCGGTCTGGCTAAAAGGTTGATTCTTTGCCTATGTGTGATCACCTTTGGGTCGATCCTTGGCATGTCCGTGTGTGTCCAAGAAAAGGCATCTCTGTAGACCATCAGGAGTTTTTTCAAACGATGCTTGAATTCTTCTGAGAGTGCCCTTCCAACATGTACGACCCGTTCAGGGCAGCTAGGGTCAATGTTGGGCTCCTCTAAGTCCTCTACGGGCCCGATCTGCTTCAGTTGAACATTATCTCTGTCTTCCATGTCATCGATGATGAGAGCTTCCTTTGATTCTTTGCCTTTTAGAGATGCCACATAACACTCTCAAGCTGCTGTCTGATCGCCCCTAACCTCCCCGACTTCCTCATCAGTCGGGAAGCGCATTAATAAGTGATAAGTGGAGGTAACAACATTCATCTTGTTGAGCATTGGCCTGCCAAGGATGGTGTTATATGTCGAGGGACAATCAACGACCAAGAAGTCAACCGCTTTTGTTACCTAGCGAGGACTGGCTCCGATTGTCATTGGCAATGTGATGACCCTCGTAGGGTATAGCTTATCTCCGGTGAACCCTACAAGAGGTGATGCGGTTGGTCAGAGTTTATCCTTACCACTTCCCATATGCTCGAAAGCAGATAAATATAGGATGTCGGTAGAATTGCCATTGTCGACCAGTATCCTTCTGGTTCGGTGGTTGGCTATGACCAACGTGACTACTAAAGCATCATCATGAGGGTGTTGGACCCCTCGAGAATCTTCTTTCATAAATATGATGTCTTCTTGATAAGTTCGAGGGATTTTTTGGGGTCCATCGATTGTGTAGACCTCGTTTCTTAAAGACCTCATGGCCAGTGCATGTGTCTTTTGTGCTGATGTCGACTCACCACCTCCTGTTGACCCTTCGGTAATGACTTTTATTTCTCGAAGTGGCTCATTTTCAGGATTCTTTCAGCTCACTGGCTCCTCTACCCCCTCTGGTGATTCTCGGGGGCGAGTCGCTACAAAGCATCTCAACTTGCCTTATCGAATGAGGGCTTCTACTTGATCCTTCAAGTCGACCCAATCCTCCGTGTTATAGCCATGGTCGCGTGGAATCTACAATATTTCCTATGAGATATTTTCTCTGGTTGAGTCTTGAGCTTCTTGGGCTACTTCAAGGATGGATCATCATGTACATACATGAATACCTGCTCGAGAGGTGTGTTAAGGGGGGTGTGAACCTGCGCTCTTCGAACGGGCATTTTTGTTTCTCTCAGCTTTACCGATTAGTTCGTATTGTCCCTAGTCCTTGCTTAACCCTCTGTTTTTTTCGGTCGATCATCTCTTTTTCTCTTTGATAGCTCTCGCATCTCATATCCTTGGTTTCTTTTAGCTGCCATTGCATCCTCGTTGTTCATGTGCTTCTGGGCTCGAAGCATTAACTTAGCCATGTTATTCAGAGGAGATTTGGAGAGGAAGAATAAGAATTTTATGGGTAACAGCCCACCCATGAAGGTAGTGAGCACTACCTTTTCATCAGCATCGTCTACCTACATTACTTCCTAATTGAATCGGGAGATGTAGTCTCTCAGCAATTCTCTTTTCACCTATTTAAAGTTAAGTAAATAGGTGACAGGCCTACAATAACACCTTCCTCCTATGAAGTGATTGGCAAAGTGCTGGCTCATTCAGAGAAGGAGTTGACGCTGTTGGGTTAAAGATTATTGAACCATTTCCGTGTCGATCCCTTCAACGTAGCAAGGAAAGCCTTGCACATGACCCCATCTGAATAATCATGGAGGAGCATCAAAGTTTTGTATGTTTTGGGGTGGTCTAATGAATCTCTGCTTCCGTCAAATGGCTCCATTGGGGGGATCCCGAACTTCTTGGGGAGGGGATGAGACATGATCATCATGGAGAAGGGATGATTAGTCCTCTACACCAATGCTTCTACTGTGGAAGGGGTTTTGCCCCTTAGGGCTTCCATCACCGTGTTCAGCTAATCCTGCATCTTCTGGATACGTTTTTCCTATTTTGCATCGGTTCTTTCACCTACATCGCGGATTTATTGCAATGTGGAGGCCCTCGGGCCATGACTGTCCTCTTGATTTTCTCTCCAGAATTATTCTTCAACATCTGGCCAGGACGTGTAGCTTCTTGAGTTTTCTCCCTACCTGATGATCGGTGCTCCATCCGTTCCATAAGCTTGCAGCTTAGCTCTTGATTTTACTGTACCATTCGTTCTATGTTATGACTGAGGTCTTGTATCTATTGTTCTAGGCTTGTGATTCTAGTTGCCTTGACTTCTTTCATCCCTTGATCATTTGTGGATGATGCATTCTGGCAGACTTCCGTTGTTCTAGATCGAATTTCCACCATAAGATCTGTCTTGTCGGAAACCTCCCTCAGTTTCCCACAGACGGTGCCAACCGATGATATCGAGGACTGGATCACCAAGATGATCTCCCAATAGCCTTCGATCTGGAATCTTCGGCTGTGGTCTTACCTGCACACAAGCAATAAATGGCGTCAGTGCGGCGCCGGCCTACACCCCTCTAACACCCAAGTCAGGGATCGAGGATCAGAGTATTCTCCTATTTCATCTCTTGGAAGTAATTGTACTTACTTGCCTTTCTTTAAGAGTTCTCTTCTTACTATAAGAGCTCCCTCTGGTTCCTCCACATGATTGCTTAAGAATATTCTAAGTTAGTTGGATGAATGCGGAGGAGTAGCACACTTGTCGGCGTTGGATTGGTTATCGTCCTGCGTCTCATAACCGTTTCCTCGTCTTGGTTGTGGTTAGTTCGGCTACTGTTGTTTAGTGAATTGGCCATAGGTTCGGTGATGGTAAAGCTACCAAACCTCGGTTGCCCGTCCTAATGGGTTGGTCATCTATGTTTCTCTATTCGTAAGTCGAGTGGCATGAGGGTCGGTCGGTCGATAACCTGTGCCATTGATGAGCCACTTAGTATGAGGGTCGGTTAGTCGATTACATATGCCATTGATGAGCCACTAGGCACGAGAGTTGTCTGTAATTTTATTAAGGTGGGTTACTAGGGCAAGTCGGTTGGAAAATTGGTTAGCCAAAGTGGTTCATCCGGTCAATTGGCTCAGTCAACCCCGGTCAAAATTCTTCATCATCAGTTTAGCTCAAGTTGGACATACTTAGACCTAATTGAATTTACTTGACCCAATTCATTGCTATTTCCCACCACTACTAGCAATATAGTGTACATCAAGTGTTGTTGATCTCCCTTTAGAATCTTTGTCGTAATCTAGTGTTGAACCAAAAACGGGGGAAAAGTAGCAAAATAAAGTCTTATATTTAGGGCTTGCACATTTATAAAACTTTAGGAAAGGTGACTGAGGAATTTCCTCCCATCTTCGTATTATGGGGGGAAGTTCAGACTTTGAATTATTTTCAAAGATGGCACCATTTAATGGGAAACTTGAAAAAAGGCAGACCTATTATTAGGGGTGGGCATGGGCCGGGCTCGGGCCTGGGTTTGGGCCTGTAGGGGTGGGCTCAGGCTGGGGTTTGGGCCCGACCCTCATTAATTGATCGGGCTGGCCTATGAATTGAAAAAAAATGTTGAGATGTAGGTTTGCAAGGTTCAAAATTTTGATTTTGATGGATTATTCATCATGATGATTAATGGAAATTTCACTAGAATGCTTTGAAATATTATAAAAATTATGAAAATTTCAATCTACATTGAGCATGATTACACACTTTAGACTAAAATAACTATATAAAGCATTTAAGTCATGTACAAATAAATTAAAATAATATACAAATGGTTACTAGTCAT
>JAOXJP010227804.1:0-11237 GCA_025762735.1 Platanus orientalis | reverse complement strand
ATTTTAGTGGTATTCGTTTATCACACAACACTCTAGAAGCACCTCTCCACTTCAACCATCCCGCTCTAATTCTATGAACAACATCATCTACAATATCTCCCTCTTTGTACATAATAGAAGATCCATTAAAATTGAGTTTAATCTTACCAACCAGCAGAGGAATCCACAACAATTCACCTTTCATTTGCCAAGGGGATCTAAGAGATACACATGAAGGACAATCCCTAATTATGGCATTAACCGAAATACCATGGACCTTATGTGACACCATCAACCAACTAGGCACCTCAAATAAAATAGAATCCACCACCTCCGAAGTATCCCCTCTTTTTTCCTTCAAAACTTCGTTTGTTCCTTACTTTCCAAATCCCCCAACAAATCCCATGAATAACACCACCCAAAAAAAAAATTGCCACGAGATCCCCATGAACCTCCATGCCATTGGGAAACAAGATCTATTAAATGACCCAGTAAAACCCATGATAATTCTAACCTTGAAAAGAAAAAGTTCCAAATGAGCCGTGAGAACTTGCAATGAATCATGAGATGGTTTCCAACTTCTCCGTCCTGCAAACAAAGAGCACAAATATGTCGGGAAAGGCCATAGAGGGGAGCCTTCTTTGAAGTAAAAATATCCCTTAAGCTTATCCTTCTCTTCTCTCATATCTCCAAGCAAAATCTGTGTCCCATTATAATTCTTGCAAATAACTACTCCACTGTAAAGAATATGCAATCAAGTAGCAAATAAAAAAAAATGACATTAAAACAACGTAAGCATAAGCATCTGATTTTTAAGCAAGGACCAAATCGGTACAACATGTTAATCTGATTTTCCAAAATTTATTTCAATTTCCTTGTAAACAGAAAACAGTCAACACATAGTAAAAACAAAATTTAACCCTAAGAACAATAACACAGCAGGAGACAAATTATACGAATACAAGAAGTCAGCAACAATTAAAAAATAAGTACAGAGCAACAATTAACAATTAAATCTGATGTTCAAGCAAGTAGAAAATTATAAGAACACAGCAACAATCAAAAAGTAAAAATCCATAAACTAACTCAACTCAACTAAGCCTTATCCTTACTACGTCAGGTCTTCCATAAATCCTGTTCCGCCATTCCACTCCATCTAGAGCCATATCTTCCCCTAAATTATATTATTATAAGCACTCATCTCTTTTTCACTACTTCAACCCAAGTTGATTTTGTTTTGGCCTTGCCCTTGTCCTTCTAACGGCTTCAACTTGCACATATCACTCCTCATTGGTGCAGTTACTTATCTTTGTTGCACATGATTAAATCAACTCAGTCAATTTTTCCCCACAAAAATTCTGATCCGTTTGCTTTGTGAAAGGAGTGAACATACCGGGGGTCCAAATCACAAAGCAAACGGATCGGAATTTTTGTGGGGAATCATATGCCCAATCAGCAGGGAATTTTCCATGCAAGCAACTACACTTAGCAATCAGACATGTCAGGCATATGATTCCCCACAAAAATTCCCCGCTGATCGAAAGCTTGCTCACCTCTGCCCAGTTTTTCTAACAATAATTACCATGCCATCATAGATATCCTTAACTAAGTCAATATCTCTAATTGAGACATCCTTTTTCTCATAACACCAAATGAACTATCTAGGTAACCTACCATATGCTTTCTCAAAGTCAATAAAGATAGCATGAAGATCTTTCCTCTTCTCGCTAAAGTATCCCATCAATAACCTAGATAAGAAACGACCTTCAATCATTAATCTCCCTGGCATAATTACAAACTGATTTCTGATACCCTAGTCTCATGTTTTAGTCTGTGCTCAATCACTCTATCCAAAATGAACAGGGGAAAAAAACCTTACCTAGTGAAAAAAGAAATGAGTAATATTGTTATACTAACTTAGATACTTTGAACTCAACCGTTGTAAGTGAAGAAGAAGAAAAAATCAAAGAACAAAATGGTTTTTACTCCAAAGTCTATACATGCCAAAATGAAGAAAAAGAAAACCTTGGAGCTCCAAGTTTGAGTGAGATAATGATTAGAAAGAAATAAAATCAATATCCAACTACCTAAGAACAAATTGGAGGGAAAAAAAGAAGAGCTTGAAGATGTATCATTCCAGGGAAGAAAACTATACCTTTGGTGCCCCCCGCCCCCCCGCAATAAAAATAAACTAAAAAGAACCTGTATCTATTATGCTTTGGTTGAGTTAGCTTTGTTATGGAAAGCCTTAATCCTTGGTAATTTATCAAAAGTTGCAACCAAAAACTCCAAATCCAAGTTAAGGTTATATATATATACGAGGTTAATGTTGAAATATATTAAGTATATTAACTATAACCTCTCCTACAACCTTAAGGTTTTAGGAGAGACTGTTAATTGTTTTATTTAACATGGTATCAGAGCAAGTTTGGTCGTGAATTTGAATCCCGGTGTAAGTATTTTCCCAATATAGTGTTGTGTGCATGTATACGCATTGTGTGGACCCGTGCCTAGCTCCCCAAGTGTGTTCCCAAGAGAGAACAGTGTTCCTCCTGAGAGGCGGTGTTGAAGTATATTAATTTGTGTATTTCCTAACACCTTAAGGTTTTGGGAGAGTTGGTTAATTTACTGTCAACAGTTAACATAAGTAAAGCTTTACCATTATTTTAATTAATTAGTTTTAGATGAAAAATGTTTATATTTAATAATGACAATTCTTTTCTCTTTTAACAGAACACTGTTTAGCATATGAGGCACATGCCCTGAATATAAGACGTGACAAAACATGTGCCTCAACAAAACATGTGCCTCATTTGAGGCACATGCCTTTTGTTATGCCTTATGTAGAAGGTCAGGGTGTGCACATCATGTGACCCAACACTCCTTAAATGTGCCTTAGGACTTTTTCCCAAGTCCTGGTGTCGAGGTGCATGCCCTAAACACTTTTTAATATTGTAGGTGGCATGGTGAAGGAAAGTTGATTAAGATGGTTTTGGCCATGTGCAAGAAAGACCAAGGCTGCATCTATGAGGAGAAATATCATGAAACTTGAAAGCTCTAAAAGGAAAAGGGGAAAGCCAAAAAGAACGTGATTCAAGGTGATCAAAAAAGACTTTACAACTTATGGTTTAGCAAAAGATATATAGATAGAAAGAAATAGAGCTGTTAAAAAGTCAAGATAGCTCAGCTCAAATGACCCATGCCTGGGCCCAAAAGTTAAGCTCAGTTAGCTAAACAAGTCTGAGCCAAGTAGAGAAGGCCTCTTAAGTGTTTTATAATCTCTAAAACACTTAAAATTAGTATTATATTTACTTAACCTATAATAAAAGTACTATGTTTACTAGCAGAAAAACCATAAAAAAACAACGATTGTTCATGGAGGTTTCCACAGGAAGACCCTGTTTTAAGATAAACCCCCCCCCCCTACAAGAAAGAGAGAGAGAGAGAGAGAGCATTCAAAGACAGGAAAATAAAAAAGAAGGTTGAGGAGAGAGAAAGAATTACTCTAAGAGTATTTCTCTTGTTAATTTCTTTAAAGGATTTTTCGATTCAAGTGAACCATTCAAATCTAAGAGAGATCAGAAGGTGTTACGAACCAAAGTGAAACATTTTATCTTCAATGTCCTCCAATTTAGTTTTTCTTCTTCTTAGATTATCATATATGATCCTCTTTTCTTTTGTGAGGGTTTGTGACAAAAACGATGTAGTTTCTAAGCTTTTGAGACTAGGTTTCCATTTGGACCGAACATACCAAGCCCAACCAAACTGAGGCCAAGCTTAGAAAATTTTGAATGAACTAAGCCTGAGCTGAACCCTAGTTTAATGAACCCAAGCCATGACGGAAAAGCTCAGCTCAACTTGGCTCCATGATACCCCCAACCGGATACAAATCTTGTAGCCGACCCCAACTGGTTAGGATAAAGCTCTGTTGAGTTGAGTTGAGCGGTAGTAGCAAAATGCAGACAAATGCCATTGGGCCCTTGTTTGAGTGAACTATGGTGGCAGCACACCTTACTCCACCTTTTGTTGTGCAAGCCAAAACAGAATTAATAGGATTGTAGATAAGGTAATTGGCATGGTTACCTTCTTCTCCTAAAGTTTTTGATTCCGCAGGAATAATCTCAAACACCTCAATGGCATTAATGATGGCATTTCCTTTTGTGGGGTGCAAAGTTATTGTCAAAGTCCTCCCATTCACAGCAACAGTCTTGTTCAGCACAACAGCTGCATACTTGTCCCCGCTCATATGGATAATATCCACATCTTTGAATGCAATATCACCATTTATCAAAATATCAAAAACCCTCTGCCCTTCGCCGGTGATCGTAGAATCAATCTCTGCAAAGTGCAACCAAATTGAGTAGTTTCTTTTGGGATCCACATCCATACTATATGATAAATCTGGCTGACTATCAGTACTAACAATTGCTCTTCGATAAAGCTTTTCCGGATAAAAGTTCGGTGAAACAGAGGCATGCTTGATGCTGGTTTCAGTGGATCTAGGCTCATCAGAACTCTGACCAAAAGTTTTAACTGGATTCCAGAATCTATCCCCACCCCAGTGATCCCCACTGTAATCTTCATCAAATCCTGGCTTCCCATCACCACAGCTCAATCTTTTGGCTGTTCTAAGGATTAAACCTTCCCCCCACTGCGGACCAAAATAATATGCTTTGTCATCTACTTGAAGAATTTCAATTGAAAGGATGGCTGGATCTCCATGACCAGTGCTATGGAAGCAAATAGAAACAGAACCATCCATAACAAATACAAGGGCTTCAGCAAACGATTCCTCATCGTGGGTGCTCCAGCCTGATGGTAAAGTATAAATCTGAGTTCCTTCAACAGAAACATCAAATAGAGGTTCATTCTCAAAAGTAGGTTCATCAACCAATGCAAAGAATATTCTCACTGAATAGTGTCCTTTGGGCACTCTATTGATAATATAGCAATTTTCTGGACCATCAGAGAGAGGAAAATAGCGAAGTGTTTTAAGTGGAGGAACGATGTAACTTGTTTTCGATGCATTTCCTGGCCTTCCTCCTGTATAAGCAAAATCCTTGTACCATAGGGTATTGGTTGGGGCGGTATGGACATTAAGACGAGCTCCACAACTTATGCGCATAGCAAATGGCTCTGCAAAGAAGAAAACCCATTTCACAAAATACATCAAACCCAGGACAGAAGACAAATAAATGCATTACAATAAACACATTTCTCTAATTCCCCAGTGCAATTGCTTTGGCATGGATTTGAGTAGATTGGCACTACATAGATATCAGTAAAGTGGTTCTATAATGACCAAAATTGCTAATGAACTAACAAAAACCCACAAAAAATAACACTCCATTGAAGATTGCAGCGACTGACTAAACATTATTGGTCAATAATGTAATTTGAACAGCAAATCCCTTGTTTGTTAAGTAATTCAGTAAAGTTGCCGTTAACAAGTATTTTTTTTTCTGATTTTATTAAAAAGGATCAAATTATTTAAGACAAAAAAAAAAAAATTATTCCCCTTATGTTCTGCATTAGTCCACCATGTGACCACTTCACATTTCACAAGCCCTTATAAACCCGAATTGCTAATGAACAAATAAAATTAAAAACTCAGTGAAATGTGTCATGCCATTCAAAAATCTCAGTAAATGAATTAACACAACTTGTCACATCTACAATTTGCAAAACAATGTCTGCTTTCCTTGAAATTCAGTAAATTCAAAACAATCAGACGACTTAGCATTACCATTTTAAAAACACCACTCCCTGCAAGCTTCTCCAAATCCTCATATGGGTTTTCCGATGTAAACATAAAAGGCTTCAGAACCAAATGAAACAAAGGCTAAGCAATTAAAATTTCAACCTAAATTAATAATCACTCCACCATTTTTCTTCCAAAAACAACTATGAACTTTACTTTACAAACACAATAAACACTAATCTATCACTCCACAGAGCCATCAAATGCACTGGATCCATCAAAATCCACACAAAACCCATTTCAAGATCCCCCTTCGGAGTTCAATTCTTGCATCAACGAAAGCTAACTGACTATCAATCCCTAATAAATAAACAAACAAATAAAGAGAAAAAGAAAAAATTGGGAAAAATGGTATTGTAGCTCACCATTCCGGGAAGAAGAAGGAGGACAGAGAGCCAAGAACACGGCGAGAAGCAGCAAGATAAGATGCTTGAGCATCGTAGCGTTCGAAGGCTTGCAACTCTGCTTTTCCCCTTAAGCCCTCCCTCTCAGATTCTGTCTCCTTCCTTCCTTCTGTAGCTTTTTTTACATGTGCTGAACAGAAGGAGACTGAGAGCTGGTTTAGTATGAAGTGTTAATTAAATAATTAAGACGTGAAAGCAGGTAGAGAGATTTTTTAATATTTCCAACTCCGATGACTCGTGAGTAATAAACGATATTTAATGAATAATTATCATGTAATAGACCTGACTTCTATCATATTTGATAGATTCTATTCATTACCAAACAGATCTTAACCATTTATCAATTTTGTTAATAATATCATTAAAATCGAACGGTAATAGATAAGTGTTAGCAACAAAATATAAAAAAATATATAAGACCCACACAATTAGAAAGAAAAACAACCAACATCACATAACAGTGGTATGCTGCTTAAAAAGGATACCACCTCCACCCTCTCCCCAACAGACTGAGGATATCCTCAAGCGATGTACATGTATCTCAAAAAAGTGAGGCCGGATTTCGTAGGATAACTTGCATTAGTGCCTAAAGTAAGAATGATACTAGGGCTGACGCATCAACCTGAAAAGGTGATATTTACTTTTTGGCACTGTTGTGTTGGCCTGATGTCATTCTTACTTTAGACCCTATGCAAGTTGTCCTACCAAATTCGGAGTGTAAATATACTTTTTTGGGCCTATATGTATGTCGCAAACCACCGCAAGAGGGTCATGTTGCAGCTACCCACATTGGGTGATACACTTTCATGTACTAACTAAAGCATATATCTAATGGAGATCACATGGAGCCATAGTTGGTAAAATTGAAAGGGAAAGAGACATCACCTTGGGCTTTGATGATTTATCGAGCTGATAAAAGTCTCTAGTGGGTCCGATTATTCTTCTAGGGTTATACCCATTTAGTAGACGTGCTTGATCAAATCGGAATGCAGCGACCCACTTGTGCCAAGTATCAAAGGTGAAAAAACACCCAGCACTGAGTGCAAGATGTGGTGATTGGCTTTTTTTCATTATGTATTGTCTAGTGCCTGATGCAAGAGGGTTGCTGCACGCTTTTTTTGTTTTAGAAAATCCGCTCGATGCTTAAGGGGTAAATGTTGGGTGAGATGGTGGAGTTTATTAATGATAATGGAGCTTAGTTGCATTTTATGCAATTTGTTGTGGAAGTTGATTATAAGTAGTTGGGGAAGAGAGAGACAAGTGACCGGAATTTGTCTTTTAGAAAATGTTGGTGATTCCTTTCCCAAGCATTAGGTAGACCGTTAATGTGATGTTATGGGTAAGCAGACGGTGATGGTGACTCTGTTTAATTGGACTGGAAAGTCTTTTGACCTTTGACCCTTGAAGATGAAGGTGTCTCAAGACTAGTACACGGCGTGAGTTACTGCGCAATCATCGGAGGTGCACTATAGACGCGAAGAAAATAAGCAACTCCGGCGTGAGTGGCTCCTTAAGGCAAAGCTTGTCACATCTTTGCAAGAAACCTAGGTTTCAAACGATAGGTTGGAAAGTAAAATCATGGTTGTGAAATTCTTTAAATTTTGTGAAATTTTCTTATTCTTTAAAGGTGTACAATGAAAATCTAAAGATATGAAAATTTTCTTCTGTTTATGGGTCGGGGGTGTGAAAAATATATATATAAATATTTTAATTTCAGTTCAAGATTAAGAATTATGGCAAGAAGATCTAAACGGGATTGGTTTATGAACGCTTCCCTTAACAAACGCTCACCATTGCACACTGTCAGGGGTAAACACATCAGCATTGAAAAGTGATTTTCACTTTTTTGGGGGGTGTATATTCACTTTTTGGCGCCAATGTGCCCACCACCTGACAAGAAACAGTGGTTAGCATTCGTTAAGGTGAACGGTTTTTATCCATTCACGATCTAAACATCTAAAAAGCGGAAAAGATTAGGTACGGAAATCAGCTTTTTCTGATGTATTAGAATGGCGTCAGGGGTGGACACATCAGCATTGAAAAGTGACAAGCACACCCCAAAACGTGAAAGTCACTTTTTGGTACTGATGTGTCAACCCCCAGATGTTATTCTAATACATTAGAAAAAACTAATTTCCGTACCTAATCCCAGTCCCGAACCATTTGGAGATAAGCTTATTTATCAAAAACATAAAAATTAAAAAGAGATAACTAACATAACAATCCAAAGACTTTAAAAGCAACTTCAAGAGTTGGGAATCTACTTGCATAATATTTTTTATATATCAACCTTGAAATAAATGTTTGAGTTTGACTTGCGAAGAAGTGAGTGCAGAGATGTACAAAACAGCTAAAAACTCTATATCAGGCCTGTTGGTGGTGGTCTATCCTCTAGGGTTGTAAACGGGCCAAATAAGGGGTAAATATACACAAATCTGTTATTAAGATTTATGATGACTGGATATCCATCCGATATTTTGAAACATGATATATATATATATATATATAGCTAGAGTGGATCAATATAGATCCATATTTGGTCAAATTAAAAACATTTTTTTCTTAAAGACTCAGTATTTAATGGAGCTGATACACATGAATCCATATTCACTTTAAGCATACCATACCAGATACGAATAATAGAAACATCCGAATCATTTACAACCCTATTTTTCTCTTAAGAGGAAGTATTTAATGCCCTTGGAGAGTTATTCAAGGACAAGCCCAAAAGGTTCCCCAATGTACTTTTATCAAAACACCAATTATAGTGAAAGAATTCATAAAGGTGATAAAGTACTACCACCATGAGGCATTTTTAACCCAAAAAAAAAAAAGTAATGAAAGGTTCGTAACATTTTTGCAAAAGATAGGAGTTGGAGATATCAAAGATTTTCATACCAATAATTGGGTTAATTGGAAGTGTGTACAAACTTACAATTAAAGTTTTCTCATCCCAATTGAAGCAAGTGTTGAGCCTAAGCATTTGGCCATATCAAAGGAGTTTTTAGATGGTGGCAGTTCCTCATTGATAACCTATGGGTGTATCGATTATTGCTTAAGGGATGGAATCCTCTAAATCTAGAAAACATATAAGAGTGTCTTTACTACACGTTTCACATTATGGGTTTTGCTGTGAGGCATGCACATATCGTATCGGACTAGTATCCACTGCGCCAAGGATACTAAATGCTGCCATGAGTCGAGACACAAAAGGGGGTGGGGCCACACCCCTTGTGTCTCAGCTCATGACGGCGCACAGTATCCCCGGTGCAGAGAATATGAGTTCATATCATGAAAGTATGTGTACCTACCACGTCATTCTCAGTCTTACTCAATGGGTTCCGCTAAAGGCTGTTTCAAAAGCTTTAGGGGCATGCACCAATGTGACTTTTATCCACATTTCTATTCATCATTGTAGAAAAAGCCTAAAGTAGACTTAAATAAATAAATAACACAAAATTAACAAGATCCAAGAAAACATTTTAGTAAGAAGAGGATAACCAATCTCTCTTCTTCAATTTGATTATGATTCAATTTTGTACTGCAAGGGTAACCACGAACATCTACAATCATTTGTTGAAGTGGTGAGTGGGCAATACATAAATTTTAGCAGAAGCAAAGCCTTTTGGGATGGGGGAAGTAGAAAATATTGGAGAGTTAGCAAGGCCTGTTGGGAGTAAAGTGGGTTCACTCCCCATGATTTATTTGGGGCTTCTTTGAAATTCTAAGTACGTGAGGGGGGTATGAGATATAATTAAATTTTTAATTCTATTGCATTTTTTTAATTAAATTGATTAGAGTTATTCAATTTAATTAATGTGTTTAGTCTCAAATGCTAATGATTGCAAATATGAAAATGTAAGTAACAATCACACAAATATCACACACTATCATATAAGAATCTATAGTGGTTCGGTTACACCGGAGCCCACATCCGCTTTCAACTACTCAATTTATTAATTAAGCACAATGATTACAGAAGGTTGAGCAAACCTAATTTAATGTATTTGGTGTCTCTGACAAGTACAACATTGATTGTTTCAAATCCAAGGACTTACAATTCATCACACGACGTCTTTAACCATTGATTCAAATTAAAGATCTAAATACCAAGTGGTTCACAATAACCGGATATGGTATTCTTGGTTCAAACAAAGGAATCGATGTCCCAATATATAATGTAGCTCATAATAGCTAAGTATAGAAATATTATCACCAAGGGAAACTAAGTCTCCATGTAGAGAGTGGCTCTCAATAGCCAAATACACCAATAGTATAGTCTCTACTTATGTAAAAGGGTATGTGTGAGTGCCTTTAGAAAAGACAAGTAAATAAGTAATCACACAACTGAATAAGCCTCTACATAAGTAAATATAAGTTAAGCTCAAATTGAACAATATCTCATGGAGACGAAATCTCCAATGATTCACAAGTAGTAGTGATTTAAATATGCAATATAACTACAAAACAAATTACTATGTAAACAAATTTCAAATGTGAAACAAAAGTTTTACCTCAATCCTAGGATTTGGAGTTTGTATGTTAGGAAGTGAAGAAAAATCGTCCTCGATCTTCTTTCTCTCTTCTCTTACAAATAAGAACTCCTTTATGGCTATAAGAGAGAAAACCGACTCTCATTTTTTTCTTTGACAGCTTAAGTGAAATTGTAGAAAGAGTAGAGCTTGTAGAACTCTTCTTCTTACCCAAAAATACATTTTGCAAATGTTTTTAAACATTTAGATTTACAAGAGCAAAATTGTTCTTTCATAATGGTCATGGCTCACCACAATCATAGGATGAGAATCATCCAAAACAAGTAACAAATCCATAATACACATTCAAATTTTGAATTGTTTCATCCAGTTTTGAGCACTCCACTTATGTTAGAGCACTTTACTATGAGCAATATCTCTCAGACACCCTGTTAAAGTGCTCCAACAAGGGGGAGCGCTCTAATTCCTCTTTAGAGTGTCAATTTGGAGTGCTCCACCACCTTTGGAGCACTCAATTATTCCGTAGAGTGCTCCACTGTCTCGGGTTTTGTGTAACAAAGCTCTAAAGCCATTTCTAACTAAGAGAAGAGGGACATTGGG